>PVKS010023751.1:0-24076 GCA_004027875.1 Aplodontia rufa | reverse complement strand
GCTCTCCTGGGGATAATTGCAATATCCAGAATATTTACACATTTTATACACATTTTATATTATTTTGTTAAAAACTTGTAAGGTTGTTCAAAAATAAAATAAAAAGAAAAAAATTTTTGTCAAAATAAAGTGAAAATCTGTTTGCCATTCTGAATAAATTCAGTAAGCAATGAACAACAACAAAAGGAAACGAGTTCAGATTTCATTTTAGTTGGCTTTTGTTATTCGAGCAGGAAAATACGCACAGGGCAGATAATCCAGGAACTCAGTGTCCTTCTTGGTGAGAGTAGAGTTGACTGATATACTTCAGCATGCACACTGCAGGACAATGTCATTTAATTGTGTCCTTTAAATTTAGTGAAGGTAATAATTACATTCTCTCTACATTGAAAGTTAATATGGCTTAATTGGATATAATTAGCACAACTCTATACAAAATAACAAAGATTAGAAATAAATATACTGTAGCCTTTGAGCACTGAAAATGGACCTACTTATTCATGGACTCACACAGTAGGGAGTGGAGGTAACTCCAAGACCACAGAGCATCTCATGAAAACTCCATGATACCCTCCCTTTCTACCCCCCCCTTAATCTGTTAGGCATTAATTTTGTGACATTTCTACAGAAATTAGTAGCTTCTGAAGAATTTTTAGAAGCCTTTGTTACACCAGCAATGATGTTTTCTTTTTCTTTTCTTCTTCTTTCTTTTCCTTAGAGGAACAGTGAGAGAGAGTGAGAATATCAATTTTTTTTTTGGACAAAAACCTTACTTCATACATTTAATGACACTATTTAGCAGTTTAACAGCATGTCATATTTTCAAAGTAAGATGTAATGGATTGGGGTTGGGGATTTAGCTCAGTGGCAGAGAGCTTGCCTAGCACGTGCAAGGCCCCAAGTTGGGTCCTCAGCCCTGAAAAAAAAAAACGATGTAATGGATTATTGTTCACTCAGAAACTGCACAAGATATGGAGGCAAATCAAGCTCATTATGTCCAGTTTGCATTTTAAGAAACAAATGATCCAGAAACTTAAGCAATATTCTTAATATATTTCCATGGATGTGACATTAGAAAGAAATAACATGAAATTACTGATTGCTTTTTGAACTGCACAATCAGAAGACCCAGGTGAAATTTCTAGCTGATATCTGTATCTCCAATCGTACTTCCAAAATATAATGGTTTGTTTTTCATTCATTCATTTCATATTCTTTCATTGGCCTATTCAACTAAGACTGAGTTAGTACCCGCTGTGTGCCAGGGACTCTCCTACTGAGTAGCTACTCAATTTATATTTATATTTGTATTCGTTCAACATGGTCTTACATATTGGAGGGAATCAGTGCCACACATTCATGAACACATGGTTATTAACAGAGCAAGCCAAGGCTGTTCAAGGCCAGTTCATGATCTCCCTGGTTTGAGCCCCCCCCATCCCATGTTTCCCCTACTTTACCCCCATGTTAGTTAGGCTTCTAATGGAAGTCGAAGGTTCCCCACTGGGTTAATAACCCCCCTACTCCCTCTCTCCAGCTGCCTTGATGATTCCACCCCTCCTCCTTGCCCCCCTCCCTTCATCTCCCAGCGTCCTAGGCAAGGTTCCCCCTGCTGTGTAAAAATTCACCCATGTTGAGGTTATTATTAGCTTAGCCAACTTTCAATCTGTTTCCGATTGTATTCTAACTTCCA
This sequence comes from Aplodontia rufa, assembly GCA_004027875.1. NCBI lineage: Eukaryota > Metazoa > Chordata > Mammalia > Rodentia > Aplodontiidae > Aplodontia > Aplodontia rufa. The sequence goes on along the minus strand of PVKS010023751.1, from coordinate 22,383 downwards.
TATACTAAAGAAAACATTCGCTCCTTGAGTCTCTGAGTTTGGGATATTTCACTCAGCATAATATTTTCCATCTCCATCCATTTAGCTGCAAATGCCATGATATCGTGAGGGAATTAATTTTATATAGTTTTTCATGTGGCTTTCGTTGCTCTGGCACTTCATTGTGTACGTGGGGCTGGGGTTCAAATCAGCATCCTTGCACACACATGCCAGGCAAGCGCTGTAACTGCTGAGCCACCAGCCCCAGCAATGATGTCTTCTAAGAACAGGTCTTTGATTAAAGGTAGGAGAGCATGAATTTAGCATTAGTAGGTAAAATCCATGAAAATGTGATGCTTTTATTTACTTATTTTTATTTTGTTTTGTTTTATTGGTTTAGCATCATCTTCCATAATGAAGGGATTCATTGGTTCACACTGATATATGTATATGTATTGACAGAGTTGCTTAAACCCTATCCTTGTCAGGATCTCCCTCCCTTCCCCCACTCCCCGATCTCCTGACTCCTCTGTGGTCCCCCAAGTTACAAAATAAATGACCATATACATGTAATGTAAACCTTGAAATTACTAGATTTATACACCTGCCTGGGTGCATTTGGGGTTCTCATGGGAGTCAAACTGTACAGTATTGAACACCCCCCTTTTTCCCTCTTTTTCTTCCCTCCCTTTCTCCTCTCCATCCCCTTCATAGCTCTAGTCCCCACAAGCTAATGTATTACTTCAGATTTGGCAGGTCTATTAAATAAACTTGACTAACTTTCATCCTATCTTAGGTGTCACTCTAGCTTCCACTCATGAGAGAAAACATTCGACCCTTAAGTCTCTGGGTTTGGCTTGTTTCACTCAGCATGATGTTTTTCATTTCCATCTATTTAGCTACAAAAGCCATGATATCCTTCTTTCTAATAGCTGAGTAGAACTCCATTGTATGTTCATATAAATCACAGTTTTTGGATCCATTCATCTAGTGAGGAGCATCTAAGTTGTTTCCATCATTTCGCTATTGTAAATTGAGCTGCTGTAAACATTGATGTAGCTGTATCTCTGTAATAAGCTGATTCTAATTCTTCTGGGAAAATACCCAGGAATAGGATATCTTGGCCGTATGGTGGTCCCATCCATAGTTTTCTGAGAGAGTCTCCACTTTCCAGAGTGGCTGTGCAAGTTTGCAGTCCCACCAACAGTGTGTTAGCGTTCCTTTCTCCCTGCAACCCCTCCAGGATCTGTTATTATTTATATTCTTCTCTTTTGCCACTCTGACTGGAGTGAGGTGGAATCTCATTGCAGTTTTGATTTGCATTTCTCTGATTGCTAGTGATTTACACTTACTCATATCTTTTGGTTTTTTTAACTTCCTCTGTTGATATATTTCTGTTTAGTTCTGTAGCCCATTTATTGATTGGAGTGTTTGTGGTTTTGGTGTTGAGTTTTTTGAGTTCTTGTATATTCTGAATATTAGCGCCCTGTTGGAAAAGTAGCAGGCCCTCATTTTCTCCCATTCTATAGGTTCTCTCTTGACTCTCTTGACTAATTCCTTAGCTCTACAGAAGTTTTCAGTTTAATGGCATCTCATTCATTAATTCTTGGTTTTAATTCTTGTGCTACAGGAGTCTTATTAAGGAAGAAGGAACCTACACCATATGGTGGAGAGTTGATTCTATTTCGACCTACACCATATGGTGGAGTGTTGATTCTATTTCGTCTTCTAATAATTAATGGTTGCTGGTTTAATTCCTCGTTTTCTTTTATCTTCAAGTGTGTAAAAGGTGTTTTCAATATCAAGGGGAGTCAGGGTTGATTTTTCACATAAGGAATGGAGAGGTCTAAAAAAACTCCACTGTTTTAATTTTTCACTCAACACTGTAAATGCAAAATAAAAATTAGATTGAAATAACATGCAGTCTTTCACCTTACTAAGTAATAACCTCTAGCCATATGGGTAATTATATGATGGCCAATTCTTACTTCTGATTTAATTTTCACTAGGATTTCCCCTGTTTGTTTAGGAATACTATAATTATGACCATCCAGCTTTTAGCCTTCAGACATAATATTTTAACAACTGATTAAAATTATTTTTGCTAAAATTTACATGAGTTTGGCTATGTCTTATCAGTTTCCTATAGCGTTATTCCACCTGAATCTATTAGAAGTGTCTGATTAAAGTCACATGTACAATTACTGTCAACACTCACTCCTCAGCAGCTGTTATGGAGGAGATCTGGTTATGCACGCATCACCCCAAAGTGAGCTCATGATGGAAGCAACATTAGGAACAGGAGCAGAGTGGTTAAGTCAGTGAAAGCCTGGCTCCGTACACTGCCAGCTGCTAATCTATGACCCTGCTTCAGTTGCTCTGTGCTCTTCTATTGATTTAATGACATGGAATATTGTTTGACAACTGCCTAGTATCTATGAAAAATGCTAATTTTTTGCCGAGGAGTTGTTTCATCCATGAAAATACATTTGTAATCAATCATTTCACTATACATCTGGTTGGAGAATATTGGAGTTTAGTATAGAGAATTATCCAGAGTGTGCATATTAGTGGTTTTTATTTAGGCAGTTCCAAAGGAATATAGATCTGTTTGAGATAATTTAGCCAAGAAGCAGATCAGTGAGGGAGGTAAACTGAGACCAGGGCCCTCCATGTGATCACTGAAGATACATGTTCCATGACTAATATCAGGTTTTTGTGTGAAAAATTATTAAATACTACCAGAAATACTACATTGCAGGATTGAAGTGTCTGAAATGGTGAGCGGGTAAATCTTCCCGCTCCGAGCTGTCTGCATCAGGTATTTTGGTCACAGTAAAGAGAAGGTGACACCACACAGGGCCTGTCCTTTCGGGCTTCTTTAGCACTGCCTATTGTTACATCGCAGTGTAGGTGACACAATTGCTTTGGTGACAGGTAATGGTTCAGTGACCACTCTTCACCATTCTATCCCCAGTGACGACTACAATGCCTGACACAGTAATTGCTAAATAAATATCGACTGCATGGGTGATTGAAGAGGAAGCTCAACCTTCCAGTGTACACACCACACATGGAATGTCATATGCATACCCTCTTCCCTAAACTCCTGAAGGATTTATGTAGTCATCTAGTTTTCAGATGAAGAACTGAGATTCAGTTATTGCTGTAATTTTTGAGGCTACAACGAGTAAGTGGGGGAGCTGAGTCATATCTGTGTAGAACCAGTGCTTTGTGCACCACCCCCCTGTACCCTATGGGTGAAACCAGCAAAGCTCTACTGGATTATAACCCTAGCTTGTCACCATGGAGAATTCATTTCCTATTAGAAACACTCCTGAAAGGACTACGATATCTTTCTCTTACAGATTTCTTACAAGAGAAAGAAGAAGGAAACAAACTCATTTCAAAAGGAATCATAAATTTAATAATCATTCAAACCAAACTTAAGCACTCTTGTTATTAACCTTGATAGGACTAAATAAAGATGTCAGAATTCTAAAACATTTCCATATCTTCCCTACACTCTAATAGTAAGAAGATTGCAGGAGGTATTAATTTACTATTCATTAATTTGCTATTATTGGTTAAACATTTAAAGGAAAAACACTATGCGGTTATCCCAAAAGATTATATTAAACCATTTATGTAATTAGACATTTCAAATTTTAACTTTAGAAATCTTCCAATTAAATTCCAGCTGGTTTTTTTTAAGAGAGAGAGAAAGAGAGAATCAATTTTATTTAGTTTTTCATGTGGCTTTCACTGCTCCGACATGTGTACATGGTGCTGGGGTTCGAACCCTCATCCTTGTGCATGCCAGGCAAGCACTGCAATTGCAGAGCCTCCACTCCAGCCCCTCCAGCTGTTTTTTATGAAACTAAAATTCCACCTACCCTCTGGCCCTGCTAGTCTAATCCCTAGGAAATCAAAAACACATGTTCACATGAAAATGTGTAACAGGTTAGAATAAATAATGCATGGGTCCATTTGCTTGGCATTCCAAGACTGAGCACATTTTTGGCAGGAAAACTTGGTAGGGTGTCAGGGATGGACTGAGAGGGGTTACGAGGGAACTTTCTGGGTAACATTTACGTTCTCGGCCTTAAAAGATGATTTTTGTTACTCAGCCATAAACATTTGTCAAATTCAGTGACTGTGCACTGAATATTCGTGTATGTCATTTGTATGTAAATTTTACATCAAAACGAAGACTGTAAACAAAGATTGAACTTCAGTTAATGTTAGTGTAGCTTACGTGTTGACGAGGAAGTCTACTGATGTCTGCAGTTTACTTTTAAATGCATCAAAAACAAGAGAGATGAAAGATTTTGTTGGGAACATGAGATTCAGCTGGCTTGTAAAAGAATTGGTGGTAAACAACTCTAAGGGGTCCAGCTGGCTTGTAATTAGCAAATTGCCTGACCGCATGACTAAGCTATTCGGCCACTCATTTGTTACAATTGGAGAAAGGTGTTTGCATTGTACCCTATTGGCTGTTGTAACGGATAAATAGAGTAGCAGCTAGTCAGGTAAGGGAAGCAGCCAAGAGAAGCAAGTAGCCAAAGAAGAGGAAGCAACCAAAAGAAGGAAGCAGCCAAAGAGAAAGCATAGAACCAGAGGAGACACCGCCAGAGAAAAGCAAGCAAGCAAGCAGCCGTGTCCTGAAGGGAGAGAGCGCAGAAGCAGTCAGAAGAAGCCGCAGCAGCAACAGCAGCAGCAGCAGCAGAGACGTCAGATCAGCAGCGGTAGAAGATACAGGTCCCGCCGGGGTTCGCCCCCTTGTTCCCGGCTCCCCAACCCTTCCTAACTCAGCCCCTCAGAGGATGGCCCAGCGTTGGGTCACCCTACCCATTCCTCGCTCTGGAGTGCAGCGAGGAGCGACTCCTCGCCCCATCCCCGCCCTAACTCAGCCCCTCGGAGGACGGCTAGCGAGGTCATTCTGCCCGCTTCTTGCACAGGAACGCTGTGAGGAGCGACTCCTCTTCCTCCCCCCGCCCCCAGCCCTGTCCTGCCGGCGCTGGCTGCCAGTTCCCAGTGTCCTGCTGACCCCCTGGGGAATGGCTAAGGTCCCCCGAGGCTGTTCCTGCCGCTCCCCGCTCCAGAACCCTGCGGGGGGCGACAAATTTCACAGAGGACTAGCTAGACAGATTTATGATTAGCCAAGGATAGAATAATATCAGTGGTAGAATGTACATGGTTAGTAAGTTGAATGACATAAAGGAGAAAAAATGATTGTGTCTTACTTTTTTTTTTTTTTTTTTGGTACAGGGGATTAAACCCAGGGGCACCTAACCACTGAACCACATTGCCAGCCCTTTTTATTTTTCATTTTGTGACATGGCCTCACTGAGTTGCTGAGGCTGGCTTTGAACTTGCAATCCTCCTGCCTCAGCCTCCCACTGGGAGTGGGTGTCACCGTGTCCGACCTTAGTTCTTATTTTAAAACAATTTAAATACTAAGTATTCAAAAACCACTCCCGAAACGTTTTTTAAAGGTATAAACCAACTTGGCTCACATGTGCAGCTGTTCAATTTAACTCTGTGGAAGCTGCAATGGGACCTCTGGTGACCAGGTTGGCTGACGCCGGGAATGAACATGACTGGTTACTGGGGAGGGGTGTGCGTCTCTTCTTTGTACAGTAACACTCTTCAGTTTTTGTTTGCAACCATCAAAGAACCCAGGCCAACCGATGTCCAGTTGTGTGGCTGTTTGATTATAAATTTGTAAAATTTTATTTCTTTTCTCTCCTTATTCAAGCTGTCTCCCTCTGTCCCCGCATCCTTCAGCTTTCTTTTCCCAGCCTTGCTCTTTCCTGAGTTGAGGACTTCAAGCAATCTCAACCTTTGCCCAGCTCTCTCTAGAATGGCTCCAAACCTCAGGCCACAGAGCAGAAAGTTCCTCCACCCGTAGCGTTAAGTTTATGAAAGAAGGTGGGCCCGAGAACACGGATCCAGGCTGAGGGTCAGGGGGTCTGGTCTATTGGTGTGATCCTGATTGAGGGTGTTATCCTCAGCTCTCTGAAATTCCCTTTCTTCTCTTTTCTTTTTTATAATAGAGAGGGGTAGTGAGAGAGAGAATCAATTTTTTTAATTTTTCATCTGGCTGTTGTTGCACTGACACCTCATTGTGTATGTGGTGGTGCTGGGGTTCGATCCCATGTTCTTGCGCATGCCAGGCAAGCTCCCTAACCACTGAGCCACCACTCCAGCCCTGAAATTCCATTTCTTTGTCTCTAAAATGGTAGTGATGTTTCTGGCTCCCTCTCCTGCAGGCTGCTGTGAGGTTGAAGGGAGGGAATGGGTGTAGTGAAGCCCCCCGTGACTGTGTGACCACCAAATATCATATAGGTCAGGGGTCACTTCCCCAGTACCTGCCCAGTGTCTGGAAGGACTAAGGAAATAAAATATAACGAATCCTGCAAATTATACTTTTTCTCAAGGTGCAACAGAATAACAACAACAAAAAGCATTTTATTCTTTTTCCACCTTTTTTTTTAAGAGAGAGGAACAGTGAAAGAGGGGAGGGGGAATCAATTTTATTTAGGTTTTCACATGGCTTTCATTCCTCCAACACATTGTTGTGTACCTGGTGCTGGGGTTTGAACCCGTGTTCTCACGCATGCTAGGCAAGCGTCTTAACCGCTGAGCAACCACTCCAGCCCCCTTTTACCACCTTTTTACAGGTGCATTGTAGTTGTAGGTAACGGTGGGATTTGTTGCTACATGTTAGTACAAGCACACAACACAGCAATATTATTTGACCAACATCACTCCCCAACTCTTCCTCCTCTTTCCCCCAAACTGTCCTTCCTCCATTCTACTGATTTCTCTTTGATTTTCCCAAGAACAATGCCCCGCCACACACACACACATACACACACGAACCTATCTTTTCCTTCTTCCTCTTTAGCTTCCACAGATGGGAGAAAATATCAGACTCTCACCTTCTGAGTTTGGCTTATTTCTCTTAACATAATGCTCTCAAGTTCCACTCGTTTTCCTGCAAATGACATAATTTCATTTTTATGGCTCAATGAAACTCCATTGCGTGTGGATGGAAATAATTCCAATAGTTTTTCAACCACAGAGCCGTGGTAATGGGGACTTCTTACTCCTCTAATTATTGTGATTAATGTTATGGAGCCAGGGCCTTCTAGGAAACTGAGGCAGCATGAAGATCCCCTTCAAAGCTCAGTTCTTGCAATCAGTCAGAAAAAGTTCAGACCTGACACTCAGAGTAACCGGAATGAGTTCACTGAAGGGATAAGAAGAGGGAAGGGGGACGCTCTCCGGGAGAGAGTGGGGTCCACTCATGGAGGAGAGAGATCATGTGCCTCTCCTGCACTGCGGTTTTATGAGGGATCCCAGAGAAGTTTCCAGAGAGTCCCACCCAGGTCTACCTCTTGACTTTTGCTGACAGCAAGGTGACATCTGACTTTCCAGTCCTCACTGTCATGGCAACTCTAGGACACCTTGGTCCATGCTGACCAGGTCTAACTGGGTTCTGAATCATACATTCTTACAGCTGTCTGGTTAGGCAGAATTATCCTTATCTCCTGAGTTTCAGGATCTGGTCACAGAAGTCTCCCCCTTTGGGTTCCTCTTGTGGACATCATGTCCGGCCTGCATTTCTCCTGCAGATAACGGGTGGTTTGCTGAGGAATGTGACATAGCCTGTCCATTAGGCCAGGCAGGAAAAGAAAGCATGTGGGGGTCAGCACAATGGGCCCTTTTCATAGATTCATCCTCCTGACCTCATGCTTCCAGCATTCACATCTATTTGTCCCCTAACTATCAGACCGAAAGTAATCACTGGAAAACAATATAGTTAATTTATTCAGGTCAGTATCACCTGTGAGCAAATAACCAGATTCTAAAATCTTTTGCTCACATAAACACGAAACAAAACACTTTATTATTTTTGTTATTATAAACAATTTGTTGCAGCAGAGTTCAGTGGAAAGAACCCTCTGTCAAATACAATCTTTTCTATCAGTGGCTGAAATCATGACTTTAAATAAGGAATGTTCTTCAGTTGTTCCCCTGTCAAAAGCAGCCCCTGACTCAAGTCCTATCTGTGTACTGATGTGGACCGAGTGAATTGTTTACATTTTGGAACATAAGTATGCCAAGTACAAGTTCAAGATCACTGGAGATTTGAAAACAAGTTCTTTTTCACACTCTGCCCAACAAACCTATTAAGTAGAAATGAGAGATTTAATTCATTGTACCCCATATTGCAGGAAGCCTGAAGATGCATGACTTACTGATGCAAGCAACAGCCACCCACCCAGAGGGGACACACAGTAACCCAGAACTCACAGCCAGAAGGCTCTGATCAAGTCCTCTGACCCCTGTCTAGTGTGGGACACTCTGTCAGGATAGAGTACTAACTGGACAATTCAAGAAGGTCTTTTCCCCAGTGAGTGCGTGTGACTACTTTGCTTCTCCTTGTTTCTACTGCATGGTCACCAGATGAGGGTATTTGGAGACCCCCCTCTCCCAGCCAAGGCTCCCTGCCCCAGCAATTTCCCAGCATGCACTGTCCCTTGGTGTTTTTGCCACCTCAACGCAGCTGCCCCAGCATTGTGCTCCAAACTTCATGCTGCCCTTTCCTGAGCCGTGAATAAGAGCTGCTCAATATTTTAAAATATTCTACAGCAATGTTTCACCAAGGGTGGGTGCAGGAGGAGGTATCAGGTGACATGGAGACCTTTAGAAAACACTTTGCCTTCATCTGGTCTAGGATTGGTGTTCAAATCTGCAGTTTAGAAATGGCCCCTTGTGATTCAACACTTCTGGATGGAATAACTTGAACACCCGTGAAGCCGAGCAACGAATCCGCCTCCTCTGTTGACTTTGGACTGGGGTGACTTCTGCATTCTTTAGCACCATATCCTTTATTTATTGGATTTTCTATTGGAGTTCATCCAGCATCTCCAGGTCTGTGATCTTTGCTTTTCTTCTTCTGTAGAGGATTTTTGTTTTCTTTTCCTCCTACATCTGCCCCTTCTGTGTTCAGAGGCTTATTACCTTTAAAGATCTGGTCCTCCCCTGTAGAGCCCTACAGGGAAAGAGGATGTGATTTATGTCTTGTCAATCAGAATCTCACTCTCCTCTGACTAAACCTTAAGGTCAGAGATAACACAGGGCCAATTGGAGCTGAGTTCATCTCATATGAAGAGAAGGGGTTGACTAGTCGGCTAAGTTTCCTAAAATTAAGATGCACCACAATCCCATGATTCTGGTTGGGTGCATTTGCAATGACCCTAAAGAGAGATGATAATATTGTCTTTTTATTTTCTGGCTATGGTGAGGGTGGGGGAGGGATGAGGGACAGAAGCCCAGGGTCACTCTAACCTCTGGCTTGAATATCAGGAGGCCAGGGGCAGGGGAGCAGCCAGTTTGTGTTTGTCTATTTTGTCTTGTTTTCTTCACACTGGCGTGCAGATCCTTGTTTGGGAGGCACATCTTATTTCAGGGTTTTCAGAAGATGAAGCTGGGCAGAGATGCAGGTGTCATGAGGAGCCACCAGGACTCTCCTGCTGTGTGGTCAGATCCTGGAAATGCGGTGTGAAAACTCATTCAGAATACAGAACTCAGCCACCGGACTGAATCAGAGTCGTCTCAACCACTGAACTAACAAATCCCCAGGTGATTTGAATGCTTATTAAAGTCTGAAAAGCGGTAGTTTAGGTCATCAATGGTACCCTAAGAAGACTGGCACTGCAGGAACAGTCAGGGGAAGGTTGCTAATCAAGAGATTGGGAGGAATCAGAGGAGAAGAAGGGAAGGAGGGAAGGCTGAAATCGCCCAAAAGGGAGATAGTAACAGTTTCAAAGGACAGGCTCAGGTGGAGCAAAATATGGCTACTAAGAGTCATCAACTTAGCCACAGATGGCTTCAGTAATTGAGAGAGGCAACTGAGCGAGACCTAACCAAGGTCAGTAAAGGCAAACTTGAAGATACGGGCAGACTTTCCTCAGGGGGAGCCTAGCCATAAAGAAGCAAAGAAGACCTAGGGGAAGGAGTGACTGGGTGAGAGAAGGCTCCCAGGGCAAGAGAATATTCCCATCGTTACATGAGAACATTTAGCAGGTTTATAAAGTGTGGGGGTGAGTCTGATCACTCAGGAGAGAGACAGAGAAAAGCTGTAGATATGAGCAATTTAACAGCGTCTGGGGTGGAAGGGAAAGTTTTTAAGCAAAATGGGGGTGGACTGGCCTTGCACAGAAGAGTCCCTTCACCCAGAGGGCAGAGATGGGAGGGTAAGATTATGTGCACAGTTGCATTAAGGTAGCGTGGGCATGGGCTGGAGCGGTGGCTTGGCGGTTACGGTGCTTGCCTGGCACGCACGAGTACATGAGTTCAAACCCCAGCACCATGCACACAAACAAGTCTCAGAGCAATGAAAGCTGCATGAAAAACTAAATAAAAAATATATTTCTTTCTCTCTCCCTCTCTCTCTCATTGTCCCTCTCTCTTAAAAAAGAAAACAGAAAGATAGCGTGGGCATTTACACAATTTCCACAGTTTTTGTTTCTTGGCATTTGTTTTGTTTCAAGCATAGAAGAAAGGAGCAGAAGGGATCCATTAGGAATGACCACAGTTGTCTCTGAAGGGAGAGAAAGCTCTAGACCATGAGGAGAAAAGGGTGAGCAAGTTTCCCTGGAGTATGCGCATCATTCCTTCACGTAACTTCCATAGATGCTTTCCTGAGACAAAGGCCATGGAGGGCACCTGAGACACAGAACCAGACAGGCTTCAAAGCTGAACACCCCTACCTACTGCCTGTCCCTCTTCCTCACAGTGAAGATGAGGAGCTGTAGCAGGAGACCAAAGAGGTCACCCAAAGATGGAACACCTGCACCTAACACCTGCACTGAATTTCTCAGGTACACTGCAGCTACAGGTTAGGAACGGAAAACCAAATGGTTTATTCCATTTTGAAGGTATGGAGAGCACACAAGAGTAGGACAAAAGGCTGAAGGCCACAGGGACAGCTCAGTGGTAAGCAGTAATTTCTCTCACTGTCCCTTTCTTTAAAAAAGGAAAGAAGGGGCTGGAGTGGTGACTGGGCGGTTACAGTGCTTGCCCAGCATATGCAAGTACACAGGTTCAAACCCCAGCACCCATGTACACAACTAAATGTCAGAGCAATGAAAGCCATGCGAAAAACTCAATAAAAATTGATTTTCTCTGTGTCTCTCTCACTGTCCTTCTCTCTTAAAAAAAAGGGGGGGGGCAGTGGACTCAAGACGCATGCTTTACCCACTCCCGAGATAGTTGGGAGGACGTTCCAGGCCAAAGCACAGTGGAAAGGCCAGAAGAAGCAAAATTCATAACAATCTTCAGAAAGTCACTGTGCCTGGTGACAGATGCTACAAATCCCTGAGAGAGGAGGACAGCTTCAGACAGGAGTGGTGGAGGGAAGACATGAAGTGAAGTGTTGGAGACTGAGGCCAACATGGCATCTGGCCGGATGCCCGAGAAAAGAATTAGTGGTAAACAACTCTGTAAGAGGCCCAGCTGGCTTGTATCTTCCCCAGTAATTAGCAGACTGCCTGACCGCATGACTAAGCTGTTTGGCTGCTCATTTGTTACAATTGGTTGAATATGTTTGCACTGTGTCCCTGTTGGTTGTTGTAACAAATAAATACCGGGCATAGGAGACAGAGAGGTAGATGACTCTAGTGAGAGGAGACGCTCCCATGCAGGTGGCAGAAACAGGGAAACTAGTAAGAGAGGAAGAAGGAAAGTCTTAGCAGTAGGGACTTTAAAAGAAGAAGAAGAAAAACCTTGGTAGAAACAGGGACTCGGGAAAGAGGAAATGTAAAAGCCTTGCCTCTAGTGAGAGGAGATGTAAAAGCCTCTGAGAGTGAGAGGGAAGAATAAAGGGCTTGGCCTCCAGAGAGAGGGAAGAAATAAAGTGTTGGAGAACTCAGGGCCAATGGGTCTACTTCATTCCCAGTCAACCGCCGATTGAGAGCTCTCCGGTTCCTGCCGGCTGGACCGGACAGGAAGGGTCAGTGAGACGATCAGTAACGGAAGGAAACAGCTTGGATTTCCAGATGGAACATTCTTCCTGGTTTTCTACCTGCAGATGGACATAACTTGACTCGACATTTGGAGGTGCCACCTATAGGATTGGAAGCCTGAGACAGGAAGTGCACAAATATCACTTTCAACTGCCTGGTGCCCGCTCTAATGGGATTAACTAAGTCTACATGCTCTCCTCCCCTGGGGAAACCATTTGTTGTATGTACCTTTGTTGTGATCCTAGGCCTCACCCCAACCAAGGATGATTTGGATCTTCACTGGCCACTCTGGAGAGCATTTGACTTGAACAAAATCATTCATTTGAAAGACACCTGAGGAAAGAAACAGAGTCAGATTTCTCTGGACCCACAGACAGCAGTGTTTGATAGGTGCACAAAGGTTTCCAAATAAAATTCTGATTCAAACGCTGCTTCAACAGTGGAAATAACAAAATAACAATCAGTAGCAAAGGAGACTCTTGCCTAGCAAATCTTCCCCAGCTTGTCTTCCAGTTGAGGTCAGCTCCCCGTAGTTGGCAATGACCTTTTTCCTACATCTTAACATGTAGAAGGCATGTGAGTACAACGGAGACAGAGGAAAACTATCCAGACTCATCTTTTTTTATCACGAACCTACTCTCACAGTAGCTAACCCACTCCCTCAGTAATGGCATTAATCCATCCCTGAGGGCAGAATCTCATTACCCAGTCCCAAGCCCCATCTTTTAACACCATTACAATGGCGTTGCTATTTTAGCCCTGAGTTTTGGAGGGCACATGCACACCATAGTAAAACATCCTAGATGCTTCACAAAATGATGTTTCAGAGGATTTCTAGGTTAAACTGGATAGCAGAGATGATGGGTATTAAATTTTCTGAACTTGCTATAGTGTCTTATGAAATGCCCAAGTGGTCAGTAAGAGACCCTCTTTTTATGGGAGCCCAAATGTGAACTCTTTCTTTTTAGATGTTTTTATTAGTGCATTGTGGGGTTCATTTTGACATAATCATACATGCATGGAATATAATTTGTTCCATTTCAGTCCCCAGAACTTCCCTTTTCCCACCTCCTGCCTCCCCCTGTTCTCCTTCCTCTACTCAACTGGGCTTCCTTCTATGTATTTATTTATCTTTTAACTGGCACCTTATAAATATACATAAAGATGGAACTCCTGTGGAATATTCATATGTGTACATAGCATAATTTGGTTGATTTCATTCCCTAGTTTCTTCCTTTTCCTGTCCTTCCTCCCTCCTCCTCAATTCCCTTCCCCTAGTCCACTGATCTCCCCTCTATTTCATGAATTACCACCTCCCTTTTCCCTTATTTTGCTCCAGCTTCCCATATGAGAGAATTTTTTTATTTAGTTATTCATGTGACTTTCATTCCTCAGACACTTAATTGTGTACATGGTGCTGGGGTTTGAACTCGAATACTTGCGCATGCCAGGCAAGCGCCGTAAACACTGAGCCACCGCTCCAGCCCAGACAACTTTTGACTGTCTAAGTCTGGTGTAGTTCACTTAGTGCAATGCTCTCCAGTTCCATGTTTGCCAGCGAATGTCATAATTTCATTCTTCTTTGTGCATGAAGATGATATTTTCTTCTTCCATTCATCTGTTGACAGGCACCTGGGCTGGTCCATAACTTGGCTATTGTGAATTACACTGCTAAGCATCCTCAAATACAAAAAGTCACTTTGTCTGTTTGTGCAAAGTGATATGAACATGTCCTTTTTCTTTTACCTCAATTTCATGAGAAACAACAAAAAATAAAAATAAAAAAACCAGCACTTACTATGTAAAGCCTTACCCTTGACCCAGTTGCAAACGTTTTAGTTCTTGTCTTAGAACAATAGCTGTCACCACAAATCCTGTTGGTGTTTCTTTTGAGCTATGTCCGGGCTCCCACTTGACACCGGGGCTCATGGGGTGGTGAAGACGCTGCTGCTGACAGAGCACACACGAGGCTGGTCCACCAGCTGCTTGACTTCTGGAGAGGTTCTGTTGCTCTTTTCCTCTCTCCTCATTGTTCACTGATGGAATATCTTGAATCCTACCATATGCCACCCCAGTAGAAAAGGGGGAACCTCATGATTTTCATACATCAGTTAGGGGACTTTCTATGCCTCATTCAGGCTCATCAGAGACTCTCATTGTGAACACTGACCCAACACTATTTATGGACAGATGGGGACATAGATGAAAACTGACATTCCAGATTATCTGGTTGGATATACCATTTCTAGTTTAATCTCTCCTTTGGAATTTAGTCCTCTACATGAGGTAGAATCCACCAGAGGGAAGAAGTTATTGCATTTACTAGAGTTTGTCGAATAGCCTTAGACCTCTTGATAAACATGTATACACACAGCAGGCCTGCTTTTGGAGTACTATGTGACTTTTGGAAATAAAAAGGATTTGTCACCACTGCAGGTACCCCATGGAAATAGATAAGAAATTAAGAAAATTTTAGATGAACTCCAACTTTCTAGAGAATTGACTGTACCAAAGACAGAGAGAGAGAGAGACAGAGAGAACATGAAAGCGAGTGGAAATAGTCAAATAAAACATTATTTCAAACAAGTAACCTCCACCAAGATTATTAATTTATATAAATATTCAAAGAAGCCCTAAGAGAGATTCAAAAAAAGCTATTATAAAATATTAATGTGTCAACCCTGAAAAGAAAAAATGGAAAAAATCTGGTCCCACTCTTTGATTGCATAACCTCCAGCTCTCATCAGATGGCTGTCTGTTGGCAGCAGTGATATCAAAAGGATATTTGCTAAATTTCTCCATGAAACCTGCCACAGTGGTTGATATCGGTTGTGTTATATATCCCTCCCCACAAAAAAGATATGTTAAAGTACTAATCCCCAAAAGTCAAAATGTGACCTTTAGAAAAGGGTCATTGTAGATTTAATTAGGATAAAGTCATCTGGAGTAGGGAGATCAGGATGAGCCCCTAACCCAATATGATCGGTGTCCTCAAAGAAAACAGACGCAGGGGAGGCCATACAAAGGGAGAGGCTGGAATGATCATCCAGAAGCCAAAGAACAGCACAGATGGCCAGCAAAACTAGGAAGAGGCAAGGAAGGGTTCCCCTAGTGGTTTCAGAGGAAGACCGGCCAGCTGACACCTTGATCCAAGACTCCTGGCCTCCAGAACAGTGAGACTGACGCTGCTGTTGCTGTAAAGCACCCAGTGTGTGGTGCTGTTATAGGGAACTAACACAGTGATGGACAAATTGGTTATTATCTTAAATCAACATAGGTGGGAATTTTTAAAGAGATAGTCAACATAGATAATAATAATGCACTCTATAAAGAAGAGCTATAGGAAAGGATTCTGAAATTATGCCGTAAAGAGGAGATAAATATGTCTAACTTGATTTACACATTACGCAGTATATACATGTATTGAATATTACATACTACAAAGGAATATGTACAACTATTACTTTTTATGTATTAATGTAAAAGTATATATATATTTTTAATTTTAAAGTTAGAAATTAGAAAAAATGACAGTTATTTTCAGATTGTGCCAAAGTTAACAATAAACAACAGCCTCAAGGGCCCTCTGATCACTTTTAGATGGAATTTTTTCAGTGTCCACCTGCCATGGGTTTTGAATTAATATAATTTTTAATTACCTAATTTTTAATTATTCTAATTATTGTACGTCTATTTTAAAGGTTAGTACAAACATTTCCTTGATGAAAAATCATAGCCCTTACAGTTGATAAAAAGCTGCTCAAGGGGCTGGAGCGGTGGCTCAGCGGTTACAGCACTTGCCTGGAAAGGTGCAACGACCCTAGTTTGAACCCCAGCACCACATATACAACTAATTGTTGGAGCAACAGAGGCCACATGAAAAACTAAATAAAATTGATCCTCTCTTTCTCTCGCTGTCCCTCTTTTTTTTTTTTTTTAAAGCTGCCCAATTTATGCTTCCAGTCTCAGGCATATCAACTTTTATATCGACTGAGAAACACACTTCAGAGGACTATGTAATCTATTATCCCTTATTCAAAAACTACTATATGGTCCTTACCACCCACAATCATCTGAAAAGATTGAAGAACTAACATTATCTTCAAATTAAAATCATCAAGACTTGAGCTCCCTGGGGTCACAGGTACTCCTGTTAGTCCTTGTGGCCATTCAACTCACTCTCAGAAACATGATCGGTCCTCTAAAATGTGGCACGTGCGTTCAGGGACTGCATCCTCAATGCTGGACTCTTCCCTGATGCATGCAGAGATAGTGAGATACTGCAGGAGACTCATGTCATAGCCCCAGACCTGGGTAAGGTTGACTTCCCATAACACCTTACTCAATGACCTTTCACAATCTTTAGCCAGGAGATTTTGTTTATTGGAAGAGACAACAGAAAAAAACTGCTCTTGAATCCTGTTGGAGGGGACTTTGCCAGGTACTGTTAACAACAGACACAGGAATAAGAGTTCAGGGAGACAAGCGTTGAGTCCACATTTCACAACTCAAGAAAAAATTTGGAATTCTACACAATTGCAAGGTGATTCCCATGAGGAAGCTCATGATGCCCCGGAAGCAGTTAATCTTCAGAAGTAGATAACCGACATAAGACCTGTGGAGCAAGCGTACACCTGGGAGAGGGAACCCCACACACTGGACTAAGTTTTCTAATTGCTACTTTGTTTTCTCTCTGCTGGACTTTAAACAGCCTTCTCATTTTCTGTGAAAGTCTTGTTTTCAGCCACAGATGACTTTACATGGTCCCTTTTCTCTTTTTTTCAGCTTTTTATATTTAGGTTACAACATAATCTAATGCCGTGCTTAGATAATCCTGAATATTTTCCACACCATCTTGCTGACAGCTGGATGTGGTATGTGGGTGGATATAGGAAAAAGAAAACTCAAATTCTTCCTGCTGTGCTCTCATAATAGAGTCATAAAGCACTTCTGAAGCCAGATGTGCAGGGATTTTCCCCACACCAAGAAAACAATCCTCCAGTGGACACCAACTGGGTATACCATGACTGAATGTAATTCTAAACCTATTTACCTGGAGATAACTTTACAACATTACATTCCATAAATTGAGGGCTCAGACCCCAAGGTCTCCACTCCCCACATCACTTGCCAGTCATAAGACCCAAATTGTTTTACCTGTGCTTCTAGCAGAACAGCTATAAATCACAGTTCTCATGACTCCATCTGAAGATTCATTAATTTCCCAGAGAGTCTCACAGAACCACAGAATGCAAGATGTTAAGAGGATACCAATGAACACCAGATAGAGATGGATAGGTCAAGGGAGGAGGGAAGGGGCATGGTGCTTCCATGCCTCTTCAGATGAGTCACCCTCCAGGAACCTCATGGTGTACAGCTATCTAGAACATTTCTGAATACTCCCCTTTTGGGTTTTTATGAAGGCTTCATTATGTAGGCTTGATTGACTAAACTATTGGCCATTGGTGATCAACTCAACCTTCAACTCCTTTCCCCTCCCCAGAGATTAGGGGCTGGGGCTGAAAGTCCTGGCCCTCTAATTATGCCTTGATCTTTCCAGTCCCCAGCTCCCATCCTGAGGCTACTTAGGGACTCTCAGCAACCAGTTGTCTCATTAGCATACAAAAAGACACATCACTTTTTAGATTCGAAAGGATTTCAGAAGTTGTGCTCCAGGAAACAGGATAAAGACCAAACATGTATTTCATAACATCACGCCATCCACACTAGATCTGCATAATAAAAATCTTTGCACATTCTGTCATATCTAACAAGACTATAGAGAATCATAGCCAATGCTGTTTCCACTTGTAACTACATGAATAAATGACATGAAACAAAACAATGTATGACATTATTAGTATTCCTTTCTCCTGGGGGAAAAAGTCAACCAAAAAAATCAATTGACCGGACACCAGGTACTTCTAAATTCAAATTCAACAACTCGGGCCACATAGAAGACTACTACTGATTCAAATAAATATCCTGGCTGAGGTGTGTGTCCTTGGTTCTGACTTCACATGATGAGCAACTACTTTTTTTTTTCCTATACATCTATTGGATACCATTTTGTTTGTATCCCAGACACTTGGTTTTGTTTGGGGATTATAGAACATGCTTGTTAGTAAAAGTATTGAGAGACATTCTGAACACAAAAATTCTAATTCTATAAATCACCACGGCTGCAAATGCTACTATAGCTTCAAAATGAGGCCACTCTTTATTATTCAGACACCCCCTGGGGGTATCACTGACTTACTTATTGTTTATGTGAATAATCAGCAATGTTCCTAGTGGTGGAAATCATGCAAACAGGAAAAAAACTGGGAGAAAATTATCACTAACTCTTGGCAGAGGTTATTAATGATACCATCTCCTCCTCATATGAAATACAGCTCAATCTCAATCCATTCACACAAGTAGTGATAGAAAGTCACATTATTCTGGATTTTTCTTTTTTTAAAGAGAGTGAGAGAAAGAGAGAATCAATTTTGTATTTATTTTTCCATCTGGCCTTAGTTTCTCCAACACTTAGTTGGGTAGGTGGTGCTGGGGTTTGAACCCAGGTTCTCATGCATACCGGGCAAACGCTCCACCACTGAGCCACCACTCCAGCCTCCTCTGGATTTTTCATTGACTGGACTTGATAATGTCTCTGTCACTGTGAATACATTTTTGGATCAATGAAAAAAGCAAGGTAGAACAGGCTCTGAAACTCACATGTCCATATGAAGAACAGATAACTATTCTGAAGTTGACCCTCACCATCTATGGACTCTTTTTCTCTTGGTCTGGATTGGACAGTTAGGGTTCCTAGCTTCTTAGCATCTCACAGGCACCAGTAATATTCTTGTGTTTGTCATGGTTGCCAAGATATTCTTCCACTGTTCTCTATGTAGAGTCATAAACATTCCTGTGCAGCTGTTCTTTTATTAGATGATTGATGTGATGAGACAAGAAGATCTGAAGTTAACCATGGAGACATCCAGATAAAATCAAAGTGGTGAAGATCTAGATCTCTAAATTCCCCTGATGTGGATCTAAAGCAAGAGAATGACCAAAATGGGGGTCTGAGAGACTAGATATTCAAATGAACAATGGTCAGATCACACGACAATAGAATTCTCATCCACAGTCCTTGAAGTAACCAAGGCAGGAAGCCAAACCAAATCCTGGCCAGTGATTGGCTCAAAGTAGCCTGGATTTGGCTAGTAACTAATTTGCCTCTGGTCCCAGTTGAGAAACAACCAAATAAAGCTCTGCTTCTAGTCAACAGAGCTCCAACTTCTCCTTGTCAACCACCTCCACGCAGAGCCTCCCTTGCCCACCCATTTTTTTGCCTTTAAGCTTTCCCACTCCCAAATCACCTCTGTTCTTGGGTCTGGTCTTCCTCTATTTACACCGTAAAGTGCATTTCAAGACTTTTTATATTTGTAGTGACAAAAATCAGCATCATACCAGAAATTAATTTTCTGCTGTTTGGACAGGTAAGCAGAGAGAATAGATTTATGATTGTTAAAAAAAATCCAAATCATTCCAGAAATACACAAATTGCAGCTAGTGATGTCCACTTGAGCTGTATATTATCCAAAAAAAAACAGCAAACATTTTACTTTAATGAGCTGGTGTACGGGGACAAGGAGGATCAAGTGGAAAGAATTGAAAATAACAACCAGAAACTGAATCCCTAATGTAAAACATCTTCTGTTCTTGCAGCCTATTTCTCTGCATATCGAATGCATTCTGTATATGATTTCTGAGAAATCTTAGCACTTTAATCTCATAAAAGGTGAGTAAAATGCACACATTAAAAGAAATCAAGTATTTTAAGGTCTCCAAAATGACAGGTCTTTCCCCTTAGTGAGGTTGCTTTGGTTTACTTTGAAAACATTCAAAGACTGTTCAAGAGGTCAAGAACACTAAGAGACCAAGGTTATTCAAATGTGCTTGTTACTTTACCCTCTCTTTATTTTCAATTTATGACAACGGCAACTGCAGTTCCTTGTGTGCCTCTAGCCTTCTGCTGGTGTTGAGGTTCATCAAAGGCTCTGATGTCACACTGAGTCACCAAAGCTGTCATGGTTTTCTTGACCACCTGGGTAGGTGCAAGGTGGGCATTTACCTTAGGGTTAGTCAAGTCCCTGTTGGCACACGGAGGCAACTGTTCTGAGCAAAGCTGGCAGAGGAGGAGGTGGAGATTCCAAACAACTTTATTGCTGCTCCCCAGAAGAAGCCCCAATTCATTTCACCTTATTTGGGACTCAAAGGGGAAAGTTCCTTCCTATTAACGTGTCAACATATAAAGCAACCAAGAGCAGACCACTGCCACTATGAGCTGTTCTCCTTTTGAGCTGCAGATGGGCAGCCTGCCCATGAGGATGGCATGGAGAGAGACTGGTCTAAGTCTGGAAAGACAGGAAGGAAAAAATGATCCAGCGTTCTACTGGTCAGGGTAAGCAACTTGAATTTTATTTTGGAGGTAATGGGAAGCTTTTGAAATGGTTTTAGGCAGTGGAATAATTTTTTTAAACACTAAGTGATCATCTGTCTTTAAATTCTTGATTCCTCCTATTTGCTATATAATAGATACATGTCTAAGTCAAGGGCAGCCTCAAGAGGGAGTTTTTTAAATAATACTAAATGAACTTATCATCAAGCTTCCAGACATAAAACACATGTAATAACTTGAACAGGTGCATAGAATCTATGAAGATTTGTACTTGGAGTTCTAAACCCAGGAAATAGTTAAAATGCAAGTTCTAGTTTTTGGGGTTCCATTAAACAAAACAGGTAATTCTTATCCTCCTTGGTTATAAAGACCTCAGCTTGTCTTTTACATGCTTGAACAGGATATTTAGAAGGTATAGAATACATAGGCCTCCAGAAGGTCACTAAGTCACAGTCTACATGCAGACATCCCTCCCCATGGCACCTGAATTGTCCTGCTGCAGTGCCTGTGCCCAGGACCTCAGGCTGAAGCTCTCCCTGGACCCCACAGACGCAGCTGGCTGCTGACCTCACCCCTTGCTATAGTTTGGATCTTAATGTCCCCTAAAGGCCCCCATGTGTTAAATGCTTGGTCCCTGGGCAGTGCTACTGAGGCTGTGGAAACTGCAAGAGGCGGGGCCTGGTAGGAGGTCAGTGGGGCTGTGCCCTGAAGGGGGTTATGGCACCCTGGTCTCCCTCTTAGTGCCTTTGCTCCTGGGCATAAGGTGAGCAGTTTTGCTTCACCACATGCTCCTTGCCATTGCCATCCAGTAAAGAAAACAGAGAAAAAGCGTTGCCCAGGAGAATGAGAAGGTGAACAGAGGAGCAATAGCGCCAGGTGTTGGGCAGCACAGAGCACCCATGACAGCCATGGTCACGGATCAGAAGCAAGAGGCCTAAACCGGCTGCTGGCTTTCCCTCCATTCGCACTCAGCTGCACAGGAGCAGGAGCAGAGTGGAAGCCCTAGTTTGGTCCAGGGCTGTGATTTTGACTAACAAGCAACGGAACATGAGAAGGGGCAAAGGAGTCAAGATGGAAGAGATGGAATGACATCGCTTGGCTATGGAACGTAGTCTGGGTAAGGGAGAAAGAGTGGCTGATGGGAAAGAAGATGATAGGATCTGTGAATGGACAGCCCTGCTGTGGGTGAGGGATCAGCTGGTATTAGAAAAAATTCTCAGTTGAATATGCTAACGGATAATTATGTGCAGCTATTTTTGTTTCTTCTGACGAATATTCAAAGACCAGACAGACACCAAGACGCTATTCTGATTTTCCACAGCTGGAATTGACTAAAGCCTCCAATCTATTGTAAGAATTGTGTGTTCATTAAAATGTCACTTTTGGCTTAAGTACACAGGGTGGCAGGGTCACTGGAGTCATCCTCATTGAAAGCTGTCACAGGGAACCAGCTCAGGACCAGAGAGAGGACACTCACATTGAGAGCCGACGATGCTTAGTGCTTGTTTTGTTCAAAGTCCTGACTTTGGAAACAGGGATTCTGAGCCCCTGAGGAGTAATGTGATCACTCTGCTTCACGCAACTGATTGAAGTCCTTATTAGAATCAGGTCTCCAGATGGAGTCCTGGGGTAGACAGAGGGTGTGGGGCATCCTGGAGTAGACAGATGTTGGGAGGTGTCCTGGAGTAAACAGCGGGTGGGGGAGTCCTGGGGTAGACAGTGGGTGGGAGGGATCCTGATTTAGACAGAGGGTGAGGGCTTTCCCAGGGTAGACAGAGGGTGGGAGAGGTCCTGGGGCAGACAGCAGGTCGTGGATCACTGGGCGACAGAGGGTAGGAGAGATAATGGGATAGACAGAGGATGGGAGGTATCCTGAGATCCACACCGGTTGGGGTTGTCCTGGGGTAAAGAGCG
>PVKS010023750.1:0-31936 GCA_004027875.1 Aplodontia rufa | reverse complement strand
TGCCCCCCCAATTACCCTCCCTTATCCCACCCTTCCCCTTCCCACTATATCTCTAAAAAAAGTATTAGGTTGTAAAACATTACATCTTATCTGGATTTAACACATGCTAATAGACCAACTTTCTCATTGTCCAGGGACCATTTTCAACATGGTAATCATTGTTTTCTGATTCCCATTGTTGTGTGCAAATACTAGCTCTCCAATTATTTTTATTTAGAGAAACTTTTAGTTTGTTTCTTATTTGTCATTGAGAGATTTATTCTGAAGTGACTACATGTGGATGATTTCATTTTATTTACTTTGTTTAAGGTAGTATGTACACTGAATCTAATTTTTGTCTTTCAGTAAATCCTGGAATGTTCTCAACTTCTGATTCTGTGAATAGTACTTCTTATATGTGTTTTCTAAAATGCCAATTAAAATATGGCTTTACATTCTAGCCTATGTACCCCATGTTTTTCATTTCTCTAACTCCTTTCATTTCATACTTTATTTCTTACAGCTTGTTTCAATGTGTTAACATTCTACTCAGCCACTGTTTATCTCCCTCAATATTTTTTAAAGTCAATTTAAAAATAAATTTAAGCTATCTTAATTTTTCTTTTATAAATTACCATTCCTGTCCTTTGTGACTACCTGGATGGAAGTGGAAATCATTAAGTAAAGTAATCCAGACACAGAAAGACAAGTACCATGTGACCTCACTCATATTTGAAATCTAGAAAAGTTGTACTTGTAAAGGCTTAGGTGAGGGAGAGTTGGGGTGGATGGGTTGAAAGGTTGGTCAATGGGACCTAAGTTACAGGTAAATAAAAGCCCGCAGCTCCAGGGTACATGTGAGTATGGTGACTATAAAAAACAGTTATGTACTGTATATTTAAAAAATCTGAAACAAATAATTCTGAAAGTTTTTACCATAAAGAAATGATAAATGTTTGAAATGATAAACATTTTACTGTACATAATATATACAAATCCTGAGGATCTTCAATAAAGATGTCTTTCCTTCAAAGATGCTTCACATTCATTTTTCTATGAGGCAACAATGAAAACTCACTAAGAAATACCTAGTAGAGGGAATGTTGAATGTTTTTCTTACAAAGAATATGTCTGAGGTGCCAATAACACTGACAGGAGCATTTTACATTAAACAAATGAGCATCCATTAAAATAGAGACATATGCTTTAAAAAAAAAAACTTTCCAGAAACAGTGCCATTCAATTTCCTCTTTGGTCTTTCCCATATCAAATATCTAATATAAATTCTAGCCCAAGACCCATAAAAATTAGGCTATAGATACAGATTCTCAGAGGACTCTGTTAATGTGGACATTGGATAGTTTCCTACTTAGTGCCAAGAAATTACAGATCTCTTTGGCTCTCTATTTTGTAAACAATAGTATCTCCCCTCACATATTATTTTGAAAAGATAAGATATTTATGAGTGTGATTTATGTGGAGGCAGGAGTGGAATGCAGATTTTCATAACTTTCCCCACTGCTATCTTAAGCGTCAGGGGTCTGGGTTTTCATTTCCGGCATGCATTCTCAAAACCTTCCTCTAATGTTCTAGTATTATCAAGACTCCAGGCAGCCTGTGCTTCCAAATTTGCTTATTACATTACTTCAGCTCTCCTCCTTGTTTTCTCTTCTATCTTCTCTTTTCTCTCTTCCTCTCTCTCTAAAGCTGGAAAATTTTTCTTGCTTTCCTTGTGACTTTAATAATATGCTTAAAAGTCTTTATTTTATTTACCTAATATCTAGGTGTTTTGAAATCAAAGGATTTTTCAAAAATATTATTCTCAGTACTGTCTAGATGGGTATTTTCGAATTATCACAATTAAATTTCTTCCATTTCATAATTGCTATATTTGATAGCTTCAAATATATATTCAGTTTGCCAAATTATTCCTAAATTGCTAATATCGGTGATGAGTATAATAAAATCACTATCACTGATGCAATAAATATTTGTCCTCATTCCATCTGATATGTCTTATGTCAATCTGTTCTATCTTCTTTTTATAATTCCCAATATAAGAACATTAATTTCTGTCCATTTTGAAAATAATGTGATCCACCTTAAATTTTCTCCTGTGCATTCATTGTTTTTTCATCACCACTGATAATTTCCTGGTCTTTCTTTTACTGACTAATTTGTGCACGATAAACAAACATTAAACTAACAACACCACAAGGCTGTTTTGTGATCTTTACTACTTGGATTCTGTTTTATCCACCATAGTATCCAACCTATAATTGGTATTTAAGAAACACTTTCCTGTTCTTTAAAATATATTTTGATTTGCTAATCCAGCCACCAATAACACTAATTACCATTTACCTAAAATCTTGCTGGAATGGGAGGTTGACTTCACAGGTACTGTCTGGTTTGCATTAGTATTCAGGATAAATTCCACAACACAACATGAGTTGAGCAGCAGCCTTTATTCAGGACACTCTCAAAACAGTGTTCATCAAAATGACAAGGAATGAATTCCTACCTCTGTCCTCATGGGAGGATGAACTGTGGCCACAGACCTTGACTAGACATGCCACATGTATACCAACCAACACAGGGACTTGGGTCCCCTCCAACTATAGCATTTTAAAATACAAATATGAGAGTGTTGCCTCACCAATGGGTACACTAAAAGAATATAAAGTCACAAGCAGAATTAATATGCCATCTCTTAAAAAATAATCTCTGGGACTGCCATTGTCCAGTTGAAGGATTGGTATAGGTTTTCTCACCTGAGAAAGAAAGACAACAGCCTTATACTGACAAATATGTAATTTAAAGTTCCCAATAAGGTGTGTGCATGTGTGTGTGGGTGTGAATGATATCACTTAGCACATGATAGTCAACCATTTATCACTAAAAGGACACATTTTAGAAATTTAACTGTTATTTAGAAAATGTATATAATCTTATAACTCAACTCTGTGCAACATTTTACATGCTTCAAAGAACTTAATATGAAGTATCCTGATTAATATTCATGATGACAATTTTAGTGTATTCCAGTATTGTCCACATTAAATAGAAATTTTAAAAAAAGATTAAGAAAGGAACATACTACCAAGCTAATTGAACATTGGTTAAACTATAAATGGAGTCATCTAACTGAGGAGGAATAAATTCCATTTGTAATGTTTGGATGAAATTAATTAATAAACAAGGATGAAATTAAGAAAGACTCTATTATTCATAGGTCATGGTTGACAGGACATGATTTAGGGTCATTCCTGGTCCTGCAGTCTGATAAATTTTCTCTTTGTTTCTCCAAATTCTTTGAAAAATGTGCCACAACTCATAAGCAGCGTGATTCTCATTGTAAAATCTCTGTGTATTTTTCACTGTCTTGTGATTTAAGAAATGTATATAAACATATATTTATACTACCCACTGTTTTCCATACTCCAGTCAAAAGCCCCACTCTAAACATGTACCAAGAACAGAAGTTTTATATGAACCTATTCCTCAAGAGGCTCCCAGCTCTAACCTTGAATTTTAGAGTCAGACCACGAGAAGTCTACATGCTTAGGTCAAATCATCTCCTCAACTCCTGCAAAATTACTTACATAACTTTATTTTTTACCATACCCTTGGGTTTTACTGTGGGGCTGTGATTTAAGAAGCAGTGATAGAGGGAAGGCCTTCACCTTTCTTGTAAAATTGTCACCTAGGATATTCATCATTGCATTGCTCATGTAATAGACTTTGCTGCCAATGCTTCTGAGCACTCCAAGCCAGGAAAAGGATTGTCTTTTCTGATAAATTGGTCTCCCAACCTTGATTAGGCAATTAAAGCGGTGTGTAATGAACAAAAATGTATTGACCTGGAAGTTGATTATGCAGTGTTCCTAAATCCTTTGTTAGCTGAAAATATCGTAAATGGAAAATGCATTCAATATGCCTGAACTTTCGAGCATCGTAGCTTAGTGACCATGTAGCATGTTGACCAGCTGGGAGGTTAGCGCAGTATGATGAGAGGATATTATAGCTTGGGAAAAGATCCAATTCAAACTTTGAGGTCGGATTTCTACTGACTGTGTATCTCTTTTGCACTAGTATAAATTCAAAGACTTATAATTAACTCCTTCATGAGCTGGACATATCAGTATGTTTTCATCCCAACTCCTCAGGACCTTAAACAAATTAACACCTTTTTATAGGTTACCATTTTTAATTTATTTTAGTGCTTTATGTATATACATAATAGTGGAGTTCATTTTGCCATATTTGTAAATGCATACAGCATATTTTTCTCCATTTCAATCTCTAGTAAAACTGCTTTCCTTCCTTTCTGGTCCTCTTCCTCTACTCTTCTGGTCTTACTTCTATTTATTTGTTTACTGTTTAATTAATACTTAAAGTTATATAGAATTAGAATGCATTGTGGTATATGCATACATGAACCTAGTATAATTTGATCAACTTCATTTCTCAGTTTCTTTCCTTTCCCTCCTTTCCTCTTTCCCCCTTGGTCCCTACTTCTATTCTTCTGATCTCCCTTCTATTATTGTAAGATCCTCTTTTTATATTCCTTTTTTTTTTCTCTTTAGCTTCTACATATGAGAGAAAATATTTGACCCTTGGATTTCAGAGTTGGTTTATTTCACTTTAGCCTAATGTTCTACTGCTCCATTCATTTAGCAATAAATGACATAATCGCATCCTTCTTTATGACTGAGTAAAATACCATTGTGTATATACATCACATTTTCTTCATCCATTAGTCTTTTGTTGGACACCTAGGTTATTTTCATTACTTGGCTGTCGCAGATTGTGCTGCTAAAAACATTTTTATGCATTTATCCCTATAGTGTGCTGATTTTAGTTCTTTTCAAGTTTCAGATTTTTCTTCTGTAAAATGCAAGTAATGAGCCCCAAACTGTAGAATTATTTTTCAGCATAAGCATTGCAGTGGACTAACCACAGAGTTGTTACAACAACTGTAAACTTTATTAAGTCTATGCTATGTGTCAGGAACTGTGCAGTTCCTTTGCATATATTATATTTAAGATTTTAAGTAAAACAAAGTAGTTTCATTATTTTATACAATACCAGATTGAATAGAAGTAACATATCTGAAGTCACACAGCTAGCTGATGACCAAACTATACTTCAAAATCAGGTTTGATTTCTAAATTAAGAGGTGGAGTGGTGACTCAGCGTAGAGCTTTCGTCTGGCATATGTGAGGACCCAGGTTCAAACCCCAGCACCACGTACACAACTAAGTGTTGAAGAAACAAAAATCAGATGAAAAACTACATAAAATAATTCTTTCTTTCTCTCTCTCTTCCCTCTTACAAAAAGAATTTTAAATTGGTCACTTACCATTTCCCTTGACACTTCTTTATTTTTTCTTTGTCCTATCTGCCAGAACATTTCTAATTGACTTGTATTTCCAGGTACTAAAATTTTTCTCCACCTGCTTTTTAATTATAACCCTCTCCCTATATATTATATCTCTCTAATATATATAGTAGAGAGAGACAGGGAGAGAGATACATAGAGACAGGAAGGGGGAGGGAGGGAGGAAGATAAATAGAATTAATTTTTATTTTTTCATCTGGACCTTGTTTCTCTAACACTTGAGTTGTGCATGTGGTGCTGGGCTTTGAACCCAGATCCTTGTGCATGCCAGCAAAATGCCATAACCATTGAGGAACCACTGTTCCAGCCCCCTTATTTTTTCTTGGCATGAACTGGGGCTGGGCTGTTCAGAGAAACAATAGTGTTGCCTCTCAGCATCTACTGTGAGTTAGATTCCAAGGTCCCAGCAGATACCAAATTAGATAATTAGATGCTGAAGTCCCTGGTATAAAATGGCATATATTTCCATACACTGTGCAATTATACTCTGTATAATTTAATTCATCTCTAAATTTTCAATAATGCCTAGTCCAACATAAATGCTATGAAAATCATTGTCATACTATATTGTTTATGGAATAGTGACAAGGAAAACAATCTACATATGTGCATTTTTTACAAATCTTTTTTGTCTGTAATTGGTTGAATCTGGTGATGAATACTCTGCAAATGTGGAGTGCTGCCTCTATGTTATGGTGCTTACACAGTTAGAATATGAAAAGAGACAAACCTACATTTCAATATTGACTGCCTCGTATTTTCACTGTGTAGGTAAGATATTGCAAATCTCTCAAACCTCAGTTTCTCATACACAAATATATCTCATGGGTTGGGACCAATATTGATAACATATGTAAATGTTTAAATTAATGACTAGAACATAGAAATCATTCAATAAATATAAGTAAGTATTATTACTATTTTATCATGCGTAATGTCTTTGTCTTCCCTTGTGCTTTTAAAATAAGTCATTTCAAATCTTATTTAGATGTAAATAAGGCAAACTTTAAATTATGTATATTAAATAATTATAAAATGATTCATTTGCTTTGAAAATGAATTTATTGGAGGGATTTGAAACATAACAAGGGCACTTTGAAGCTTTCTTGGGAACTGGAAGACTCCACATCCTTGAAATAGCAGAATTTAAAGGAAGGAAGGAAAGCACACTTTCCCAAATATTCTGTCTAGACAAATGGCTAAAACTCTGGAGCAGTAGCTGACCTCAGAGTCATTGCAATCTATCCAGAAAGGTCTTGTAAATCTGAGAGCCCAGGACTCAAAGCAAAACACCTACATGTTTTGAAAAGTTTAGGGTACAGCATAGGACCCGTTTAATTAATAGGAACCGTTGCAGATCTTGTTAGAAATTTTCAGGCAATAGGATCTGTCTTCATTGATTCCTACTATTACACACCAGCAGCAAAACTCAGCATAGGAAGCCAGGTTAACTTTCCAAGTCTTGGCTCCTGGTTTATTTTCTCCTACCCATAATGTGAATGACAAAGTCACTTTTCCTTATAATTCAGGATATAACTAGTAAAACCAGAGGTCATTCCTCAGAGGATTTTATGGAGATTAAATTAGGAAATGGATATGTTACTAAATGCAGCCTTATTGATCACAATAAGGCTTAAGAGTGATTATTTCCCCCATGGAATTTGGAAACCAATTTTTGCAAAGGACATACGATGTCAAATAATTCATGTCTATATGGAAAAATATGCCATGTGACATAAACTTCCATTAAATGAAAGGCAATATTTGTTACACTCCTTACAAAAAACAAAACAGATATAAAAAGAATTAACTGGGTTTTTAGTATTGATAGCTCTCAAAATAACTTTATTTAAAACTGTGCCACATCAATCAAAGCTTTTTGAAAGTGAAGGGCATGATGTCAGAGGCACAATAAACTACAGGAAACACTTCGCAAATCTTTCTGAAATTTCAACTTTACTCAAATATTTGAGTGGAAACAATTCAATAGCAAAACAAGGAAAATGATCTCACAAAGCCCAAAGATCCATTTGCAGGAATTTAGGAAGAGCTAACATGAACCTGCAAATAAATGTGATTGTGCTAAACTGCTTTTGACTACAAAATTCTCCTGAAATTCCCGATTTAATCTCCCTAGGAGGGCTATAATAATGAAGGCTGTATAATGGAGGTGTTGGTAAAGCCGAGCAGATTTGGAGGCAGCTTTCCCAGGTTCAAGTTTGATTCTGCATCTAATACTTTTGACTTCAGGTAAATAATGTAACCAGTCTGTGCCTATTGCATATATAAAACTAGGGAAATAATCCTTCTATCATGGACTAGTTTTGAAGAGTTGATTTTAAAAGGGGGAAAAAAGTACTTGTCATAAAGTCTAATTCACAAAGAAAGTGTAGGGGCTGTAGTGGTGGGTCAGTGGTTACAGTGCTTCCCTGACATGTGTGAGGACATGGGTTTGAAACCTACCACCATGGACACAATGAAGTGTCCCGGAGCAACAAAAGTCATATGAAAAACTAAATAAAACTCTCTCTCTCTCCTCTCCTCTCTCTCTCTCTCTCATTGTCCCTCTCTCTTAAAAAAATTTAAAAAATAAATGAAAGTGTAAAAGTTTAATAAATAGGGGGCTGGAGAGGTGGTTTAGCATAGAGGCTTGCCTGGCTTGTTCTAGGACCTGAGTTTGAACCCCAGCACCACATTCACAAATGGAAGAAAAACAAATAAAAAATTTTAAAAAATTACTTTCTTTCTCTCTAAAAATATTATTAAATAGTATCTTTATCATCATTATTATCAGGAAGAACATGTTTGATTAGAGACTCCAGAAGCTATCTTTTTCCTGTGGATTCATGCAATGAAAGACGCAGCTTTCTGTTAGGAATCATCAGATCTCAGGTGGAAATAGATGTCTCTTTCAGAGGGTTCATTGAAGGTTTCAATGAAGAGGTGATTTACAGACAGGTGAGACGGGTTAAGGGCTCCAATGGTACAAAGAAGCACCTAGAGAAGAGCAGTGATGGAGAGCCATTTTCACACTTAAGTCTGTGGCAGTTGATTGGGGGTGTCACTTTGGATTGATAAAACATTGTTTGTGCTCAGCACTTTTGTAGGCACCGAACCTGACCTTCCTCTGAACTTGAAACCCAAGTGCTTTTGCTTTTGATTACAAGTATTGGACTGCCAGAGGAGTAACTGGGAGGATATTTCTGGAGCAGATTAGCTGCCAGTTGGTTTACAAAGTGGGAAAGCTCCACCCTCAGTGTGGGTGGGCAGCATCCAATCAGCTGGGGGCTCAAGAGGAACAGAGGAAGGGGGAAGGACGACTTCCTGGGGCTCTGTGCTGGAAAGTCAATGCTTGCTCCTACTGTCAGACATCAGGACTCCAGCTTCATTGGCCTTGGGATTCTGGGATTGGCACCAAGGCCCCCTGAGTTCTCAAGTATTCACCCTCAGACTGAGAGTTACATCTTATTTCTAAGGACTTTGGAATTGGATGGCGCCACGCAACCAGTTTCCCTGATTCTACAGTTCGCAGAGGGCTCTGTTGAAGGACATCTTGGTCTTCATAATCAAGTGAGCAAATTCCCTTAATGCATCCCAACACCCCTTCTCAATTTCACTGTCTCATACATATTGTATACATACATGCATATATATATATACATATGTGTGTATGTAAAATTTTAGATATTTTTCTGTTTTTTTTTCTTTTTTTATCCTATCAATCAGTAATGACGTTCTGAAGCACCCTAACTGAAGCAAGCTTTAAGCGGCAGAGGCAGGAAAGCATATTCCCAGAGACCAGTGATCTCTGTAACCATGGAAGAAGGCCATCTAATAAAACTGACCAGAGCAGTCACCTAGGGTGGGAATAAATGCCCTGACCTGTCTTCCTCCCACCCTATTATGTGCTGCAAGTGTTTCTCATTAGCTGAACCCAATGGGGAAACTAGAGCAAGAAGATCAATGGAATAGGAGCTGGGGTTGGCACCCTAGGAAAATCCTGGAGAAGAGAAAGGTCAAAGGAACAAAAGGAACTAACAGCCAAATATCCAATGATTAGAGATGGGAAGGTGCCAATTTAAAAGTAAAAGCTATTTACAGGGAATTCATTTTCACCTACTAATTAGGTAAAATTAGTTAAGCATGATAAGTCTCTTTTGTCATCAGTTAAAGTGGGTAATAATACATTCTTTTCTGGGTTCTTCAAAGAGAAGAAATATTTGTAAATAACTCAGCATAATATCAGAAATATAGAGGTTTGACAAACACTAGCGATCTATGATGATATTTGTTTTCAAAGATTTCCTACAGCTGGCAGCTAATTCAAAGAACCCTCTCAAGCAGTGTATTCATCTGTTTAGTGAATGAATATTGAGTGCTTATCAGGGGCAAGTCACTGTCAGATAACTGCAACCAAAGAAACCTGGACTCCACTATAAAAGATTTTAGTCTAATGGACTAAAACACAAATAAATATTTTAGAATTTGGCAGTTACCTTAAGCAGATCGTGTAAAAACTGAGGCACAGCAGGAGGGCTCTGAAATAGGAAGATCAGAAAAGACATCTCTTATAAGGAACCATTTACACCAAGCACCATAGGACTGTGAATTTGACAGAATTGGTTGCATAGGAAGGGGATGAGATTGGGGAAAGTTGTAAACAAAGAAAAATACTACAAAGATTCTGAAGACAGAATGGCTGCGATGATTTTGGTTAATATGTGGAACTTAAATTAGAAAAGCATGAGCACAACGAAAAAAGCAAAATGAGTGGTGCGGGGAAGATGATGAAAAGACAGGCCAG
The DNA here is from genome assembly GCA_004027875.1 of Aplodontia rufa. Lineage (NCBI taxonomy): Eukaryota > Metazoa > Chordata > Mammalia > Rodentia > Aplodontiidae > Aplodontia > Aplodontia rufa. The sequence goes on along the minus strand of PVKS010023750.1, from coordinate 21,749 downwards.
GCCACGGTCATGAGGTGAGTGTCCCACTGTTGTCCAAAGGAGCTAGAGAGCCGGTCTAATTGAAAGATGTTTGAAGAATTGCGAGCAGAAAAGTGGAATGGTGTTATCTACATGTTTAAAATCTTGCCCTGAATTTCCAGTGTAGAATAGTTTGGAAGGGAATAAAAAAGAGTGGAGTCCCTCTCAGAAGCTGTTTGAATATACAGAATGAAAGATGACAGTGGCTTTGACTGCATTGGTGGTAGTCAAGTTGTCTGACATCTGAATCATCAGCTAATTTGATCAGCCAGATGAGAATCTATGCTCTGAAATGAGGGAAATGTAAATTATATCACAGGGTCATTGTAAAGATTGCAAAAGATGTATTCGAACATGTGCCAAAGGCCCAGGTATAGAGTAAAATACACGACTCCTATTTTCACGTATGCTAGACTCCTTAAGGGTAGATATTTGTATTTTTTACATTAGTCCGGACTTCCAATATAGTCCTGTTTGAGTTACTGCATATCACAGGGCTGCAAAATATTAAATATTTTGAAAAAACATTATAAGTCAGAGAGAAAAATCTTAGGAGACACTTTTAACATCTAGAATCTCAATTTGAATTTCTCTTATTTCCACTTTAGACTTAGATTCCATAACTCCAAGGGTCCTCAGAGCCTGCTTTGTGGATTGCTAAAGGCTGTTCCAAATTCAACTTTGTTGTTTTTTGGAATGAAACATCATCCTGCTTACAATATTACACTTTAAGAAGTGGAAAGTGCTTTTCAAATGGAGATTCATCCTCCTGGTGAACTAGAAGAGCAGTGAGGGAACTGGTCATTTATAGGTGTGCTTGCAGTGAGAGAGTTGTCAAGGTGCAGAACAATGGAATACCAGGACCTCTTCCCCATCCTCCCATCACTCTATTGCAAAAGTTAACTGTTTATTCTTTTACTAATTCCTTGGAATTAGTCAGAAAAAAAGTAGTTATATATCTGGTTTTGAGTCACTTTCCCCACTATGTTGAAAGACCACTATGAATCAGAGGTCTATACCCCATGACATCTTTTAGAAAGGCATTGGCTGTTGCATTGGAAGTATTTTTTTTAATGAGGAGTTTGAGTCTAAATTAATCTATAAATTACTTCATTACATTAAGCATCTTAAAGCAATTGATAAACTTACAGCATTTTCCAAAAGCAACACATTTTAATAATTGATAATATGTCAGATTAAAAAAATAATAAATCCCATGGTAAATCAGACCAATAAAAAGTCTGTTTCTGATTTTTCTGATTGAACATAATGCTGTGAAATTTTTTCTTATTTTGTGCTGTGATGATGAAGTTGCTATGTTAGGTCAAAATCGGGTATAATTAATAACTGTTTTTGAAAACAGTTGTCCGTGAAGCACATGTGTGTTTTAGGTATGGACCTTGAAGAGAATGAATGGTGGACAGCCTGCCTCTCTGTGGGCTCTCCCTGTGTGCTGGGAGAATATAGGGCAGCAACTAGTGCTTGCCTACATTATTCTGGGCTTTCTGATAATATTAACTTTCACAAACTGTGTGATGCTTGCACATCTGTTTTTGTGATGAGTAAAGAGTCAAGGATGGTTTTGGATGGTGGTTCAATGCAAACCATGCAAGCCACGGTTATAGTCTTTTTCTATTACTTGCAAGTCTTAGAAACTACCACATAAATCAATTAGTCAATCAGCCAGTAATGATTTGCTGGGTGTCAATACTATGTCTTTTCCAATTTTAAGTGCAGTGAAGTTGACAGAAAAAGCAAACAAAAGCAAAGACTAGCCCATGATATATATATAGCTAGCTAGATAGACAGATGGAGATATCTGTATATATATAATTCATACTCTAAATTTGCTCAGTGTATGAATGAAAGAATCAGTGAAATTCCCTATGTTTTTGCTGCCTTTCTGGAAAAGTTATACCCTTTCAAAAATCTTCGCTTAAACTTATATTTTTCTACAAAATCATTGGTACTCTACTTTCTCAGACTTTCTATCCTATATATGTTTACTAACACCATTTTTGTAAAAAAAAAAAACTTATGTACATCATATTTTATTGAAATGAACTGAATACATGTCTGTCCTATTAGATCACATGACCCTAACTAGTAGAAAGTACATTTCATTCATTTTTGTATCAGTGATGAGCATAAAAGCTGGACCATATTAGTGATTCATAAACTTTATCATAAATTCATATATTGATGTGTTGGGAACTTTATATACAAGCCACTTTGTTAAGTGTTGACAAGTTATCTGTTACAGTCCCCAACTTACTATATACCTAGTTAGTTTTCTAAAATCAATGGTTTGTAATATTTAAGATATGTTTATTCTGCCATTCTACTATTAGAAAAGTAAACTATGTGTGTACAAGTGGTAGTATTTTGAAGATGAAATGAGACTACATTAGACAAATGCAAAATATATTCATGTGTTGTTGACTTTTCATAGCATTAAAATCTTTGCTGCTATTCAGGTATTCTACTAAGTCTGTGTGTAATACTAACTTACTATTAATGGTCAGATGAATTCTTTGATCTTGGATCCTCCAAGAGAGTACCATGATATTGATTGCAAATAAGTTTTCAATAATCAACCCAATCTAGCCTGCTATCTTCTATACTAGGAGATAGTGTGCAGGTAATAGGGGGATAGACTGCTTTAGTAAGCTTGCCTGGTTTAACTGCAACCCTAACATGCAATACCTTTGTAACCTTGAACAATGTGATAAGCCTCATCCTGTTTTAAACTCTCACATATTATTTAAAAGTAGTCATAGTGCTAGCCTTACAGACTTATTATAAAGACAAAATGAAACATCATACATTTAGAATAGTTATCAGCATACAGTAAGCACTCAATAAACTTCATCATTATTAGCTCTACATATTTTTATAATAATTTTAAAGGACCCAGAAGATTTTGATAATGCTAGAGGCCCTCCTTGTGACAAGTAGGATATCCTATAATTTATCACTCATACCATGATATAATTTTAAAACTAAATTTTTTGTTTTGAGATAAGATCTACATGCAATTTTAAGAAATTGCATAGAGAAAATCTATAGCACTTAAGTATTTCTCCCAGTGATAACATCTTTCAAAAATATAGTACAATATCAAAATCATGATGCTTGACATTGATAGCAGTTAAGATGCAGTTCATTCATCACAGTGACCCCTCATGTTGCCGCTTATAACCACTGCACTCCACGTCTGCCTTATTCCTATCAACCATTAGTTTATTCTTTGATCTATGATTCTGTAATTTTAACACAATGTGTGAATGAAATCATGTTGTATGTGATCTTTTTTTTTTTTTTTGTCAAGAGAGAAAGAGAAAGAATCAACTTTGTTTCTCTGAACACTTTGTTGTGTACATGTTGCTGGTTTTAAACCCAGGTCCTCATGCATGCTAGGCAGGCGCTGTAACCGCTGAGCCACCACTCCATGCAATGGCCTCTCTTTATTGTCTTCTTCACTCCGAAAGATTTCCTGGTGATTTATGTAAGTCAGATAATGTATAGATATTCTGTTTATTCTTATACTTATGAATAGTATTCCAGACTAAGGATATATTATGAATTCTTCAAATATTTGTCCCTGGGTTGAGGGATGCTGCTCAGTGATAGGGCACTTGCCTCATATGTTTGAGGCATTGCATTTGATTCCCAGCATTGGAAAAAAGGATTTACCCCTGGAAGACATTTGAGTTACTTCCAATGATGGTGATAAATAAGAAAATAATAAACTACTGTGAACTCTCATACATGCTTGAATATTTTTAAAAAATAAATATCATTGTGAAGACTTAAGGCTTACAGTGTGATGTTATGGCAGACATATAGACAGTAAAGTGATTACTGTAGCAAAATAATTACCATAGCCAATATCTCACAGAGTACTTTCTTAATTTTTGTGCAAAAGCAAATAATTTAACATGAATCTGATATAGACTAATTGCCAATAGTCCATAAATGTTATAATAAATATCTATACTTATTTACCCTGCATGTCTACTATTTTGTATCCTCTAACTTATATCTGTCCATTTCTTTTCCCATCCACATCTCTGATAATCACTGTTCTATTTCCCATCTTTGTATATTTAGGAGTTTGTTTTGTTTGTTCTTTTTTTTACATTCCACCCAGAAGTTAGATGAAGCAATATTTTTCTTTATGTGTCTGGCTTATTTCACTTAACATAGTGTCCTTCAGATTCATTCATGTTGTGGAAAATGGCCAGATCTCATTTCGTGTGACTGAATAATATTCTTTTTTATATAAGCATATATAGGTTCTTGCATGAACAAAGTTTTCTTTTTATTGAGATAAATACCCAAGAGTGCAATCATGGGCTCTTACAGTAGTAACATGTTTAGTTTCATAAGAACCTGCAGATGTTTGCCAAAATAATCATAACATTCATATTCCCACCAACACTGCATGAGCGAACAGGTACTAAATGAGTGATCCAGGTTTTCCACCTTTTCACCAGCATTTGGTGTTGTTATTTCTTTATATTTATTCATTTTAATATCTCACTGTGTTTTTAGTTTGTGTTTCCTTAGTGACTAATGATGTGGAACATGTTTTCATGTGCTTGTTGTCTTTGTGTCCTCTAATTAAAATGTCTCTTCATGTCTTTTGTACATTTCCTAATTGAATTGCTTGATATTTTGTTGTTCAGTTTTGACATTCCACATACATATGAGTTCTTAGTCAGATATATGGTTTGCAAATATTTTTCCCAGTCTGTGGCATGTTTTTTCATCCTTTTTACAGGTTTTGTTTTTCTCAGCGTAAAAATTTTTATTTTTGATGAAGTACAAGGTTTCAGGTATAGGTGAGAAGTCACAGATGGTAGCTAATATTTATTGTGTTCCTGCTTTTGAGAATGTTCAAATCAATCATTTCTCATAACAAAATCATGAAGTAAGTATCAAAACCTAAATTTTATAGAAAAGGAAACTAAGATTTAGAGACATTAAATTACTTTCATAGAGTCCATACAACAAATGGAAGAGACAAGATTTGAGAAGAGAAGTGCCTGACTCCTTCATGGTGTGTAGCTTTTCATGAAAGCCTTTTGCATCAACACCTGCTGGCTATTACATATGGGGCAGGTGCTCTGTTAGTGTAATCAAAGCTGTAGATGCCAGGAAAGGCCCCTTGTGTGTTTGATCATGAACAAGATATGATGATGTTGGAGTAATATTGGTACTTGTTTTGATGAAGGAAAATAACATTTAAATTGTTTTAGGAAAAGATGAGATTTGTTAAGTGATGTTTGTGCAGCCATGAAACAAACATCCAGTGAAGTAATAGTCAAGCTACATTACCCCAAAAGAGGGAATTGGCAGAGTCTTAACAATCCATTTCTTAAGTGGAAAATACCACCATTAGGTACTTACTGTCTTTAATCATGTATTATGTAGATGAGGATGATCAATGGAAATATTTATAAATTGAAATCTGATGGAGATAATCAAGAAGGCTGAGTACAAAATGAAGTGAAGGATTTCCATTTGTGATTATATCCAGGATCCTAGATGATTTTGTCTGGCTTCATTTTATCTGCCATAAAAGGAAACAAATTAGTTGTCTTCCTTTTTCCATTCATACTAAGATGTAGAAGAAACAAGTTCATTCATTTATATTTGAACATTTATGCTACAGCTTTTATTAATGTGAATCTATTGATTGGTTCTGATTAAGTGCACAGAATTTTTATAATTTAACAATAAAAGGACAATAGCCTAATTCAAAAGTGGGCAAAGGACTTGAAAAGTCATTTGTCTGAGGAAGATATACAGATGGTCAGTAAACACATGAAAAGATGTCCAGCATCACTAATCTTTAAGGAAATGAAAATTGAACATACAATGAGATCTACTGGGATGACCATCATCAAAATTTAGAAAGTGCAGGATGCTGTGGTACACATCTATAATCCCAGAGGCTCTGGCAGAACTACAAGTTTAAAGCCCACCTGGATAACTTAGCAAGACCCTAAGAAACTTTGTGACACCCTGTCTCTAACAAAAATAAAAAAGGACTGGAGATGTGGTTCAGTGATTAAATGCCCCTGGTCATTGAGAAAGGAGGTCTCTTATCATGTTTTCAATCCAGATAAGCTGTAACATCATACAACCTAAGGCATTTGTAGAGATGTATTGGGAAGGAGGGAGGGAGGGATAAGGGTGGATAATTGGGGGGGGGGCTTTGGGGGCTAAATCTAATTTCCAGTGTGTATATATATATAATTTTGTTAGAAATTTGATTGTTCAACAAGTAAATTGCTTAATAAAAAAAAACAAAAGCATTAACTTTCACCTTGACCCTATTAATGAAACAATTGTAACCACTAGTGTGCCTATCTCCCCTCATCCCCTCCAGCATCTGTTATTGCTTATTTTCTTCATTTTTGCCAATCTAACTGGAATGAGGTGATATCTTAATGTAGTTTTCATTTGTGTTTATCTGATTACTAGTGATTTAGAGCACTTTCTCATGTATTCATTGATCAATGTCCTCTTTTGAGAAGTTTCTATTTAGCTCTTTGGCCCTTTAATTGATTGGGTTGTTTGTGTTTTTGTAGTTGAGATTTTTGAGGATTAACAAATAAATTTCTTAAAAACAAATATTAAAAAAAATGCCCGAGTTCAATCCCTTACAAATCCCATACAAAAAAAGAAGTAACAAATCTTGGCAAGGGTATAGAGAGATTAGGACCCTCTATTCGTTGCTAGTGAAAATGAAAAATGATATAACCTATGTGGAAATTAATATGGTGATTCCTCAAAAAATTATACATGCAGTTAACATTTGATCTAATGATTTCACTGCTGAGTTTGTACCCAAAGTAATTTAAAGCAGGAACTTTAGCAGACATTCTTCTGTTTATAAGCAGTATCATTCACAGCTGCAAAAAGGTGGAAGTCAACCAAGTTTCCATTGACAGATAAATGGATAAAGAAATGTGGAACACATCTGAAATGGAATATAATTTAGTCTTTTAAGCAGCAAAATTCTGATACATACTACACACTGATAAACATTGAAGCTATTATGCAAAGTGAAATAAACTATTTCACACAAGGGCAAAGAATGAATGATTCCATTTGTGAGGTACTAACAGTGTCAATTTCGCAGACACAGAAAATACAATGGTGATTGTCAGGGGATTGTGGTAAGGGAGAATAGGAAGTTACAGTTCACTGGGTACAACATTTCAATTTGGGAAGATGAAAATGTTCTGGAGAATGGTGATGATGGTTGTACAATAATATGAACATACTTAATGCCACTGAACTATCCACTTAAAATAGTTAACATGATGAATTATAAGTTTATTCTACTACAATTTAAAAACAAGTATCTTTGTATATGTAGCTCCCTCCCCTAATTCTACATAGCCAAATTCATTAACTTAAAACAAAACTCAATTGGCATTTCATGCATTTCTTATAAATGGCCTAACATTATCTTTAGAGTTCTATTTAGAAAATGGAGTTTGTAGACTTCCTTCTATACCTTAAAAATTTTATGAATAATTATTGAAGGAGATCACATGAGATGTTAAAAATAATTACATATATTGAGCACTTCCCAATTCCCACATGCCTGGATCCAAATTGTTTTTTATACAGGTTAGCTAATTTATTCCTTCTCACAATTCTATGTGAAATAGACTTTATCGTTTTTCTCAGTATATCAGTAAGTAAACTGAGGCACAAAGTGCTAATATTTTACCCGAAGACCCAAAATCTATATATAGAATTTGAACCCTGGCAGTGTAACTGTGGAAACTTTATTAATTGATTATTTGGTTAGCTGATGACCTTGGATATTACCTTGCTGTCTGTTTCCTGGCTTCCGTGAACTGTGTAGCTTTTCTCTGCTACATACTTCCCATTATACTGTTCTACCTCAGCTCAAGCCCAGAATCAGCAGAACCAAAAGGCTATTGACTGACAACTCTGATATTGTGGCCAAAATAAATCTTTCTTCAAACTATTTTTCTCAACTGTTTTGTCACAGCAATGAAAAGTTAACACAGTCAAGAAATGCTATGTAAAATTCTATGCATACCTCCAAGCATGAATTAAATATCAAATTTCAAATTGCTGTTATACTTTTATCTCTAACATATAATGAAGAAAAAAGACTGCTTAATTCCAAGATAAGAATTGGAAACTTTTTTGATGCATATGTCCATAATAATAATAAAAGTTTGTAAACCTGGGGAGGTACTATTCAAAAAGATATTAATGTATAGATCATTCAGAGAAATCTTAGATTTTGGGCCCTATCTAGGTTATGATCTAGGAACAGGTTAAAGGAAGACAGTTTTCACATTGACCCAAGAAAATGGATGAGTTATTCTATTCTTGATGGTAAGACTAATGAAAGTTAAATGGAAAACTAATGAAATTTTGCCTCATTTCACACAAGAGAAAGGAAAGCACATATAGGTATTCAAACCACAAATAAATGTTTCGTTTTAAATAAGCAGACTTGCGGCAAAAGTAATTCTTTCTACCTTCCCTGTGTGAAATTATCCATCTCATTCAAGTTACCATTATCAGGATGTTTACAAAACAATGGTTTTATTTTCAAAAGAATAATGGGTTTGCTCCTATGTATGTGTTATTTAGCTGGAGGTTGGCTGTTATGAAGGAGCAGGTGTGAAGGCTGGCTAGATAATTGCCCCAATCAATTACTGTTCTCTGGTGTGTAGAGTGGCTCTGAAAAAGGACAGTGGAGCAGCAAGTGACTGGGGCTGCTTGCTTTCTAGGTAGTCACTTCGAATCTGACCGATAGCTAGGGGCTTCTTATTTTTAATGCCACCAAAATGAATGGTGTTCCTCTGGTTTATTGGATAGTCTACATTTACAAATGAGATGGAATTTGAGCCTAGCTTTGAATTATTAAAATGGGAAAGATTTATGTCCATGCCTTCTGTAAACAGGTGTACAAAAAAAAAGGAACCACACACACACACACACACACACACACACACAAACACACACACACTCTAAAACACATTAAAAAACAGACTTGAACATCGCAAAGTAACTATGCTATTATGCTATTGGTCAAAGGAAATTTTGTTTTTATTGTGTTTTTCTAATTTCAGTGAAGGTGTAATCCACATTAGTTATGCTGATGAAAATGAATATGAAAAATCTAGATAAGAAAAATACATACTACATATGTATTTAGATACTTGAACTCATGTTTAAATGGAGGAAAAGGCTAGAGATAAATATATCAGTATCAATAGCATTAATTTCTATGTTGTGAGTTTATTACTTTTTTTTTTCCTTTTTAAATCTCTGTAAGGAGAAAGAATTTGGTTATGAGAGTAAGTTTATTTGAGGTGCGGGATCACTTTTCCCATGTGGCAAATGAGCCTTGACTCAGCCAGAGCTAAATGCATTTTAAGCTTTAACTTACATCCATCTATTTTATTTATATGAAAAGCACATTCTGTGCCCCAGGTTCTCAGAAGCAAATGAATCACTACCCTTTCCTTACCTTACTATTAATTCAAAACACCAAAGATGAAGATGAATTTTTTGATTATTTTTGTGATTATTCTGAGAGTGATGAATGATTATATATTATGTACCAGAATTTTTTTTCTAGTGTACTTACAATAGTGAGCCAAATAGATGAAAGTGACTTCCCTTAAAAAAATTATATTTGTCTGGGGATGGTGGCACACACCTGTAATCCCAGCATCTCCAAAGGCGGAGGTAGGAGGATCATGAGTTCAAGCCAGCCTGAGAAACTTAGCAAGATCCTGTTTCAAAATAAAAAATAAAAATGACTGGGGATGTAGAGCATACCCGGTACCAAACAAAACAAGCAAAACCCTACATTGAAAGTGAGGAGGAGGTAATGGGACATTAATTATATAGTATATAAGAAGGCTATAAGTGCCATGGAAATTATAAAAAAATAAAACCAGATAATGAGAATGTAGTGTTGGAAAATGGCTAGCCGGGTTGAACTTTATCAGGACAGCATTTAGTAAAGACAAGAAGGAGGTGAAGGGACAAAATATGCAGATACGTGGTAGAAGAGTATCTCCACAGATGGAACAGACTCTGAGGCTGGAGGTGCCTTTCCTGTGCAAGGAAAATGAGGAAGAACAATGAATGAGGGGAGGGGAGGATAAGTACCGAGGCCAGAGGTCATCTGTGACCAGATACCATGGCCTTTAAGGAAATAGGAAAACCTTTTACTTTTATTTTGGTTGGAAGAGTGATATGATCTACTTAAAATTTTAAATCATCATTGTGATTGCCGTGTGGAGACTAGATGGTGGCAGGACCAAGGTAGGAGCAGGGAGATCAGTTAGGAATCCAGGTAGCAGGTGATGCTGGCTTGGGCAAGGATGGTCACAGTGGAACTGTGAGGAGAGAGAAGTGGCAATTCGTTGGGTACATTTTGAATATAGAGACAAACACATCTTCAGCTTGTGGAGAAGGAGAGACCTTAAGAAAGACTCCAAAGTTTTGGCCTTGTCTTCTGGATGGACACAGTTTCTATTATCTGACCTCACGAAAACTCTGCATATTAAACACTTTTACAGAGACCAGTAGTTCTGTTTTGGATATGCTCAGATGTAGATGGTTTCCATGTATTCCATCAGGAAAAGTCAGTTAGCATTGACTTATAAGACTGGATTTTAGGAAAGAGATTGGGCTAGATATACAATTTTAAGAATTGGCATAGAAAACACTTTCATGGGCACACCTCAAGAGTGAGCCAAGAGATGTACTGGCTTTTAGGATTCAGGTAGATGCAGTACAGTTGTCAAAAGGAACTGAAAAGCAGTCAGAAGGACAAGAGAAAAATTGCAAATGAAAATCTCTCAAGACGGGTGTGATGAGACGTTCCAAATGAAGACTGTTCAATAGAAAGGGAAGGAATTGGAGGTTGTAAATAGAGACAACTCCTTCAAAGAAGTTTGCTAAAATGAAAGATGAGAAGCTGCCAATCAGTAGAGTAGAAAGTATAACCAAGGGAAGAAGGCTTTTGTTTACTTATTTTAAGAGAGTTATGATAACATATTTGTTTACTGTTGAAAATAATCCAATGGACAGTAAAATTAAGTGGACCTGTTAAGGAGAAGGAGAGAAGAAACCATGAGGCATGAGGTCAATTGAGCTCTCTGGTGCTCAGCTGAAGAAAAGTCAAATAAATTTAAAGGTCAAACATATTGCAAAGATTCATGGAGGTTCTTATAGAGTTGGAACATGTGGTGATTTTCTTGTGATGATTTTAATTTTCTCAATGAAATAGGAGACTGGACTCAGACTATACATATTTGTGTACTTAACACATTGAGTATATTTTGTATCCCAGATACTGTGCTTTGTCCCCAGGTGAATGCAAGGCATATGCCCCTGCCCTCAGGGAATTTGCTGTAGTGGAGATATACAATTAGACCTAAAACAGTTATGATGAATTCTATGCCATGAGAAATATGAGATTTCTGTGGAAGTAGCAGAAGACACTTATTCCACTTGGAAGGGTATGAGAAAGTGTACTTCAGGCAAAAGGAACACTGGTTGTAAAGGCTACGATGTGATTTAATATGGCGCTTCAGGAAGTCAGGAGGTTGATGGGTGGAGAAATGGGTGTTGAAAAGATCGGCAAGGACATGATTATACATTCACAGAGATGTTTTTCAAGTTTCTCTTTTAGACATCTAAAAGGGATTTAAACAGGGAGATGATCTGGAAAGATTTATATTTATACTCTAGAAAGATATTTAGCTCAAGTATGAGGGATGATGGAGTCAACTGAGGAGACATTGAGGAGAGCAGGGTAGAGACTTGCATTGGTCCAGGGAAATCAGGGGGTGGGATGTGACTGTGACTCTAGTGAGGAAGTTAAGTGGACCCTTTTGAGAAGATTCAGAAATAACAACCAACTGGATTTGCGAGGTACTGGATGTGAGTGGTCCACTGAAGGAAATGAAGGGGCAGTGACAAGGTGTGGCTTGAAGAGAAATGTCAGTGCAATGAAGATGCAGAAGACTCAGGGAAAACAGTTGGCTTAGCCTTCTGACGATGCCCTTATGCCTAAGTGCAGTTTTGAAGAAGATAAGAATGAGTCTAGGACTCAAGGAACATTGTTTGAAGTTATAAATTGAATTAAATCATCAGCATAGATATAATTCAATTTAAAATAAACTCCAAAGATTAAAAAAACTCAAAGAACAAAATAGGCCAAAACGTTGACTCTAAAGTCACTGTTACCTCTTCTTTTCACTAAGCCTGAAGGGCACTGTCCTATTATTCAGGTTTTCCTTTGTCCTGTAAAAGGTAAATTGGCATGTAGATTAATGCTTCCATGTTGATGTCTCAGGCGTTTCGAAGTGATATGTGTGTAAATGTCACATGATTATCCTTGGCATTTTTATTTTCTTCAAATAATGAATATGTCACTATAAAGCATTTATATCTAAAGCAATTTTTGTTGGTCATTTTCTCCAGCTACTAATTTTCCATAAAAGTCTACTTAGGGAAAAAAGTAAAATACCTTTTATTAGAGCTTGAGCTAAACTGAGCTAGATTGTTCATGGCACAAGAAACCATTTAGTGTTGTCGTTGTGGCCTCTGCTGCTGACAGTTTTTCTCTAAAAGTCTAACCAGCTCTGTGAAAGGTTAATGCCCCAGTGTAGTAGTCAGTATTATCCAAAGTGATGTGAAAATTGACACACTGTTTTTTCTAAAAATCTTAGTTATGTGTGCTTCTCAAGGGTCTTTTTAAAAGTTTGAACTCTAAATAATCCAGTATAAAATGAATTAGAGTAGGTTATTAGGTGCAATGCATTATGCTAATGTTTCATATTCTTAAGATCTTTTAAGTTTCTTAGGTATACTGCCTGATTCATATCATCATCTCTAACGTAGATGAAGAAAATAGATACTTGAGACATTAGGTTATTTTCCACAAGTGACAGATAAAGAAGCCATGTTTGTTACGTTTCTACTTTCTGTTATAGTGTACAACCAAACAAAAATACAAAACAAATGAATAAATGATACTCCAGGAAGATGTAGATATCCACCATTGTGCAATGCAGGGACACTGAGAACAGGCTCCAAAGAAGTTTGTCTTTTGTAGAGAAAAAATCCTGAAAATGCTTCTTTATGTCCTTTTGTACATTATGATTGCATGCATTTCCCTGATGCTTTGGGAAGAATCTGGAGTCTTTACAATGAAAGATGAGAACTTTACTGTGACAGGACAGCAATCTAATTTATCTCTCAAGGTTTCCCCTTCAAACAGCATAAATCGAGTGCCAGCTTAATGATGTCATTCCCTGTAATGTAGAATATACAACAAGGAGGAAGCCATTTGGGACCTGCACTGGGGAAAACAATGAGCAATGTCTTTTAGTTTCTGGTGAGCACCACTACAAAGTTTCCTAAATTTATCCCCAGGGTTTCCAAAGGGAGAGATTGAATATTCTACAGAACTACTGAAACTTGCCTCACAGGATCATTCTAAAGATAAAGTAGAATAATTTGAGTAATGATGCCTGGTACAGTGACCAGCCTTTAATACATTTTCATTTTTTTCTTTCTCCTTCTTTCATTCCTAAAGTTGATTAAATCAAGATAGAAAAATGCCTTTGGATTTCACAAGTGAATCCCTTTCTCCCTCTTCCCTCGTCACTTTGTGCATATTTGTTTGGAACTTATTCTTACATTTGGACTCTGAACTAAAAGGAAAAACATCATGCAATTTTCTACTTTCAGCATCCTACATGCTAACATCCAATTTTATCTAGGTCCAGAGGGAATAAAATGAACTTTCAAATCTGCTAAGGTTAAAATGTTGAGGTATCTGTGCTAAAAATTTATAAACAACACCAACAGCCAGAGTATTCCAGTGGAGTGTGATGAGTGTAAAAATAAACTTATCTAAAGGATACAGGGAGCAGAGAGCAAGGAGTAAGCTAACAGAAGCATTACAACAATGATGCCTTTTGGAGTTCCTGAGGGGTTTCTGGAAGTTTCAGGAGAATTTGTGGTGTAGCGTGCATCTAGAAAGGGGGAATCTCAAGCAGATAGAGGGGACACAGCTGGACAGTAGGTGTCCAGAACTGAACACAATCTGGCACTGGAGTCTATAAAAGGAGAATTACAGGTGCTGGAGCAGTGGCTTGGTGGTTACAGTCCTTGCCTGGCATGCGCAAGTACACAAGTTCAAACCCCAGCACCACGTACACAACAAAGTCTTAAAGCAACGAAAGTCACATGAAAAACTAAATAAAAAAATGTTTCTCTCTTTCTCTCTATCTAATTCTCACACTGTCCCCCTCTCTTAAAAAAAAAAGAGAATTATATAACTGAAGTTCTGTTCAAATCCTGGTCCACCTTCTGGACTAAGGAACTAGATTTTATCCTTAAAGCAAAGGAAAGCCATCTGAGAGTTATAATCATAATAATGATCAATCTAACCTGGATTTAAAGATCAGTTATGGCATCTGTGTGGAATTATGCAAATTATAGGCTATGGTCCACCCTTGACATCTTCATTTTAGTGCCAGCTCCTCATAGCAAATGAGCACAATAGCCTATCCATTTTGCCTGTTAAATGTCTTTGGAAACTGCCCCTCCTGTTATCTTCCCCAAAATATTCCTGCTTTCAGCCACCATCAAATCATCACTTATCACAGGAATATTAAACTGGTTTCCTAACTAGTCCCCCAACAAATATTTTCCTTGGGCCCAATCTATATGACACCCAGCGGTCATTCTAAGTACAAATCTGTCCTGCCATTGCTTTATAGAAAAAATACTAATGAAATATTTCAAAAAAGTTAGAAAAAATGATTTTAAATAGGAAAAAGTGCTTAAATTGGTACATACATTTAACTGATTTAGCATTATACAATATGTATGTATCAAAACATCACATAGTATGCTATAAATATGTACAATTTTATGTCATTTGAAAAATCAATAACTCAGGCTAGAGCAGTGGCTCAGAGGTTTTAGTATTTTCCTGGCATGTGCAAGGATTCAAGTTTGAACCCAACACCACATACACAACTGGTTATCAGACAAACCAGAATCAGATGAAAAATAAAAAAGTGATTCTCATTCTCTCTCTTACACACTTTCTCCCTTTCTCTCTTAAAAAGTAAAGTCAACAATTTAAACAATAATAAACTTCAGCACTTTCTTGTAATATTTCAAACCATGAAAAGTAACCTACAAGACCCTGAAAAAATTGGGTCCATTCTCCCTCAGGTCTATCCTGCACCCTGACCTCATGGCTTTCCAAACTATATCCCTATTGGTCTTGGCTCAGAATTTTGCCTCTGTTATCTGAGGCACTGCTCCCCAGATTCCTAATGATATCAGCCTCCTTCCCTTAGCTTCCGGCTTCTGTTTCTTGCCCCTTCTTCAAGTACCTGGCCTATGTACCTCTTCCTGGCTCTACTGGGATGGTGCAGGAACCATGTCTTTCCTGTCTGCTGGTCAAACTCATATGTCTATAATGTCAGCTGATGTACTGCAGATGTTTAATGAGCTTTTACCAAATGAAAGCTGCTGAATAAATAAGTAAAATGATGTGCTGTCAATATTAAAGGTTATCACTGAAAAGACACATTGAATGTGATCCCTTGTCTTTGGGGAACTCACAGTTTAGTAGGCAAGAGAATAGCGAGCAACATAGAATAGTTTGTTTCATATTATTTCATAGGGACAATCAGGGGCTACAGTAACAGAGAAAAGTGAATAGAGTAAGATATCTCTGGCAGAGGTGATTTCTGAAGCATTCTGAGAGGAGGGGTTTGGAACACTTTAGTCAGGTTTCCAGAGCCCCAGGGAAAGGGAGGAGAGGGCAAGGGCACTTGAGATATAAAATAGACAGTGGATCATTAGTTTACGTGGATCGAATAACCACAGATTTGAGTATTTGATAGTAACCCTTAAAAGCTCTGAGGACAGTAATAGACTTAATTTCCCTGAGGCAGAAATGTGATTTATTTGCAGTATGAGGCTGGCATTGAGGGATAAGTTACTTTTCAAGTAGCTGAGCCCTGCTGCCCACTCAACATAGTGATGGCTGACTGGCTACATGGTTTCAGATTGTGTAGCCATGCACACAGTGATAGTCCCACTTTCTACATTATGTACGTTATAAATACTGTAAATGCACCTTTGAGATTTGATTAGCATCTTGTGACACAGCCTTTGTAAATTAGACAAAAACTATTATTATATATGCAATAAAATATATATCACAGATGCCTGGTACATGGGCACGTCCTCATGCATATATAGTCATACACGCAGGGGATATGTAGAATGAAATCAGATCTGCTATTTATCAAATATACATTAGAAAATTTTATTCTCACAATATCCCTAAGAAATAGGTGTTCATATACCCATTATACTAATTACAAATCAAAATAATTCATAGGTTAAATAGTCTTCTGCTTTATTTCAAGCTAAGAATCAGGGTTTGAACTCATATTTTTCACCTTAGCTTGGTAGCTCTTTCCCTAAGCTGATATGATATATACCAAAATAAACATAATCAATGTATCTCCCAAACACTAGAAATTAGGAAAAATAACGTCTTTTAATGCAATAAATGAGAGAGACACTATTCTCCCAGCATTGTTATGGCAGACAGAGATTAGGATCTTTAAGATTCAAAGGCAGCCTCCTGCATGTGTGCCAACTTTGTTGGTTTTGCTGTCAGCAGGAAGTGCAGCCTGCATGACTAAGCTTTCCCACTGATGTAGGATTAATTTCAGATATCAGAAGTGTACTGGTGTGCACTGATGGCTGGGTCTAGTGCTCCTGGAGGCACACCTATCCCTCATGTCATGATAAGTTGGCATCATTGCCCTTCCATGTGTAAAATAGATTAAGCTTCCTTACTATTGTCTTATAAAATGTAATACAGGGAACTTAAAGGAAAATTGCTTTGTTTTGCAGAAGAAAGGGAAAGGAAACCTGAGGAGTCGAGTGCAGGTTTACATATTCTTTTAATGTTTAAAGGTTTCTCTATTGTTTCTTTTATTTAAAAAGCATTGAATTTGCTCTACTTAAGGTACTTCATGTAATTTGATGATCAGAGGGACAAATGATAGTAGCATAAAAAGCTCAGGGGTATTTACTTTAGGATGCATTCAGCAGCTCTCCTGCTCTTTTGTTCATACCTCTCTTCTAATCTTCATGTCCATTTTCGTGGACTTAGTCTTGCAATTTAGGGACATTCTGCTGGACTTGGAATTAGGTTGGTTCCTTTGGTTAGATGCATGGAAAGTTTTAGAAAGGGACTCCTCTGGGCTTAGCCAGGCTTCCCATCCTTAAATTCTGCCCATCAGTGTAGGCAGATAAACCAGTCATTCAGCATTAAAAATACCTAGTGCTAGAGATTGTGGAAATAAGTGAAGACATCCAAGTGAGAACCCATAAAGGTGGTTTAATTACTTATTATATCAGAGCTTGCAACTACAAGGGTGTCGGCCACCATCATTGTGTTTGCAAGAAACTCAAAGGCAAGTGTGGGAGTGGAAATGCATTGTAGTAAAAGAAAGTGCAGGGTTTCACATCCACTCTGATTGCAGGTTGTGGCATGAAGAGTCTGGGAGTGGGCTAACTAGAAATAGAGCAGTACCTTCTATGTAATTGGGTTAGGGAGCATATTGGCTTTCTCTGTATTCTCCTGAGATAGAAATAATGATAAAAGGAGCTTTAGTTATTGACCAAATCCTGGTTGTCCTGGGCCCATTGCTGCAGAGGTTCTACCTTGACTTCTTGGGGCTGGTTGCCACAGAGATTGCAGTTCTGAGTTCTGACTCTTCTACATTTGTACATTTGGTCTCTTAGGATATGCAGCAGGATAAGATATACTCCCAGAATGTATACATATTTTATACACATTTTATATTATTTTGTTAAAATCTTGTAAGGTTGCTCAAAATAAAAAAATTAAAAAAAAAAAGATATACTCCCTGCCTGCAATGATCTCAGGGTGTAGCAAAGGACACTGAATTGTACACAAATGAATTCCAGTAAAAGGTGTAATATGCAATAATAGGTATGTGTACAAGGATGCACAGGGTGACACTGATTGAGGTGGAGAGCTTTGTGGTGAGAAGGTCAAGGACAAATGCAGCCTATGGCAAGGTTTGAAGGATTAATGGAATTTTACCAAATCTCCAAACTATGAAAGGGCCTCACAGGTAGAAGGCACCATAGACACTGTGAAATATGTAATATATACTGTGGAATAATAAGGTATGTGAGAGAACCTGGCTGTTTATATTTGGAGCAATGAAATAATACACTGTGCTAAGTTTTGAGAAGGTGGCTACCATCAAATCTGATAGATAACAATATGCAGGGCTAAGGAGTTAAATTTGCTTGAATGGAATGAGAAGACAAGAGGGAGTCGCTGTGCAGGAGTGACTGTATAGTGACAAAATCCCCTGACCAGGGGTCTCAGTAGGTATTTATGAAAAAGGACTTGGGATGTGCTGGGCTTAGTGAGTAGAGAAATAGTCAAGTCAGTAACCAGACATTGGGATGAATACTACCCAGTAGATAGAAATAGCAAGAATATTACAAAGAGGATCCAAATCAAGATGTGAACAAGGTGGATAAGGTATCAGCATGCAAGAACCAGACCAGGAAAGTGGGTCAGTCGGACTCACTCTTAGAACCTCATTTTGACCAGAAGCCTTTGAAAGCAATGGGTATGAACTTTCCTGTCCATACAGGTCAATATGCTTCATCTTCTTCCCCGCACCTGACAAAGAAAGGTTGAAGTAGATGCAAGTATGTTTAGATTGTAGGAAATTCTTTATGAATATGATTATGATTGTTCTATTTATATTAGTATTTATAATAATTAGTGTCCAGGGATAAATGGTAACAAAGTAAAAATGCTTAGTTCAATGACTTTAGATTGAAGTTTCTTTCAGCTAACAATGCCAAGTATGAAGCTTTAGAACAGGATTTAGCATACTATGGCCCATGGGTCAAATTCAACATTTTAGTAAAAGTTTGATTGGATCACATCCAAATTCATTTATTTATATATTTCTTGTGGCTACTTTCAAACTAGAACAGTAGAGCTGAAAACCTGCAACAGTGATGGTCTGATCTGTAAAGCTTAAACCATTTGCAAAGTTTCTCTTTTTGGGGTAGGGAAGAGAAAACAAAACAAAATAAAAAAATCTTTCCTAGCCCCTGAGTTAGATCCCAGGAACAAATGAAACATGGAAATAAACTTAAAATAAACCTATCTCATATGCCTAGTCCATAGGAGGTAATAGCAGTTCTATGGTATGGACGAGGAAGACAGTTTCAGGTAGGTTAGATCATATTTTGAATACTATGTAACAGGTACACATCCAAAACACGATTCTGACTCAAGTCTTGCTGGCTTCCAAGCCCATTTCTTTCTACTTGTTAGATTTCCTGAGTCACACTTTGCTATTCAATTCAACAAACTTTGAATGTTTGTCCTTCTGCTACTTAGTAGGTCATTGTTAGAGGCTCTCTAGAGGTACAATAACAATATGGCATCATAACTTGCCTTTGAGGAACTAAAATCTAGCAAAAGACCCAAACAAGGAAGCATAGTGAGGTATGAACAAAGGTGTGCCACATAAGGCCATGTAGTGCGGAAGTGGAGCCTGACTTCTGAAGCAGACTGCCGGGTTTGAACCCTTATTCCTGTACAGATAATCTTTGCAATCAAAGACTAGCATGGAATCTTTCACACAATTTCTAAAACTATAAAATGGAGATAACAGTTATTTGTCTTGTGGAAGTTGTGAGGATTTAGGCATTGTTCCATTCAGGGAGCTCCTACTAGGTGCTGACATTGGCTGAGGCATCTGAGTATCTGATTGAACACACCAGCATTCCTTACCTTTGTGGAATTTATGATTGGTTTGCTGGAGAAAGACAGACAATATGGAGGGAACATTGTTAATAAGTCAACTACACAAAATATTAGAAGAAAATTAACACTGATGAAAACAAGAAAGGAGGACAAGCAGGTGATCAGTGATGTGGGGCCATGGGGAAGAGAACTGCAAATTAAATCTAGCCATCTAAAAGAGGCTCTCTGAATAGGTGAGGTTGGGGTGAGGGCTGCAGGAGGTAAGGGTGTTAGCCAGGTGTACCGCTGGTTGAATTCTCCCAGCAAAAGAGGTGACAGAATGATGCCCTTCCTGAGGTGATACCCAGAGTGTCCAAGGAGCATCACGTGGGACCAAGTGTCTAAGAGGGAGAGAGGGGTCAGAGGGTTCTGGTTCATGCAGTGCTTTAGGGACCTAGTGAGAACTTTGACTTTGACTTTGATTATGCCTGCAGGGGTTTGAGCAGAAAATAACATAGCACATTAAATATTTAGAACAGGGCTATTTGATTGGCTTATAATTTGTGTTTAATAGATATTATTTATAATTATTATCATTATTGTTGTTGCCATAGTGTGTTATTCCAAGTGAGGGATAGCTCATTGTCTAGGTCAGTTGTATGATATGAAACCAGAGAATTTCATAGTTACCAGGACCTAACTAATGTCGCACTGATAATTTTGTGCTTTATGGCCAGGATGGTGAGGAACTGAAGCAACTGGAGAACAGCAAGCACAGGAGGCCTGAGTCAATACGATTTCACATCAACTCTTTGCTCTATTCACACATTGCAATCAATAAAAATAGTTCATATTAGTGCTTCCTATGTGCTACAAATGCTTCTAAGTGCTTTACATGGATCAATTATTTTGTTTAAGATCATAGAGTATCTTAGTTTGGGTTCTCTACAAACTAAGGGAAAGTCTAAAAGCTATTGCTCTCATGCAGATGCAATCTCAGGACAGCAAGAATAGAGCACAAGCCTGTGGGACAAGGAAAGAGAACATGAGGTGGGGTATTACCAGGCTGTGCTCAGTTTGACAAGACAACACAACCGGGTGCTCACGCTGCACAGCTCTTCTTTGAGCACTGGGTCCCAATGGCATGGGTAGTGATGGATTCCTGATGTGCACCGGTACATCGTGGATCAGGTACCTACTGCTAGGAAGCAGACTATCCAGGATTTGAGATAAGTAGTCTCTCCAGAAATCATCCACTCCATTTCACCTAGGGGTCACACTTTGTAAAAAAGGTTAAACAATTCAGAAGGACCTGTTCTGTTAGAGTTAATGTAATTGCACAAACGCAGATTTTTTTGTTCTCTCATTGTCTGGATTTTCATTATCAGGAAATAATTCTTAAAAAACAAAAATGTATAAAATATCTAACCTTAATGAAACATATCAGTTGCTTATGATATTTACTATTATTATTTATTTATTTCAAATTATAAAAGATTTCACCCTTCTAATAATTGTTTTCTTTAAAGCATGACACATATTGGAGTTGATTTACAGATCAGTAATTATTGGTTTAGATACTGTAAGGAAAAGGAAGAATGCTAGGTTATTGACAAAGTTATCTTCAAATAAAGACCTAGCACTGCTCATAGTGTCAGGGATTTTATGGTTCATTAAGACCAATCTTTACCCAAAGCACTTAAGCACTTTGAGTATATTAGGAGCTTGCTGACTGAAGCAGAGCCATCCTGTTTTTCAACCATAAGAGTTAGCTAGGGTTTTAAAGAGAAACACAGCTTTTGGTCCTCAATATTTCCAACTATTTTTTTTT
>PVKS010023749.1:0-22416 GCA_004027875.1 Aplodontia rufa | reverse complement strand
GCAAACTGCATTCAAAAACACATCACGAACAGACTGGAGTGGTGACTCACTGGTTATAGCACTTGCCTGGCATGTGCAAGTACGTGAGTTCAAACCCCAGCAGCATATACGCAAAGAAGTCTCAGAGCAACAAAAGCCATGTGAAAAACTAAATAAAACTGATTCTCTCTTTCTCTCTCTCTCTCTCTCTCTCTCTCTCTTTCTCACTGTCCCTCTCTCTTAAAAAAAAAAACACATCAAGAAGATAATTCATCACAAATCACTGGGCTTCATTCCAAGCATTCAAGGCTCTTTCAATATATGCAAATAAATAAATACGATTCATCACTTAAATAGAATTAAGGACAAAAATCATATGATTAACACAAATGATGGAGAAAAGGCATTTGATAAAATCCAGCACCCATCTATGTGCAAAACTCTAGAGAAGACAGGTATCTGAGACACTTATCTTTGTAAAAGCCATATATGCCAAACCCTCAGCTAGTATAATATTAAATGGAGAAAAGCTGAAAGCATTTCCATTAAACTCAGGAACAAGACAAGGCTGCCTGCTCTAACTACTTTTATTCAATATAGTCCTTGAAGCCATAGCTGGAGCCATCAAGCAAGGGAAGGAAATCAAATAGATAAGAATAGGAAGAAAGAAGGTCAAACTATCCCTTTTTGCTGACAACATGATCCTATATCTGAAAGATCAAAAAAACTGCCAGAAACTGCTGAGCTTATAAACAGATTGGCATAGTGGCAGGCTACAAGAGCAACACCCACACAGCAACAGCTTTCCTATATGCCAACAGTAACAGGGCAGAAGAAGAAATCAGGATATTGATCCCATTCACAATATCCTCAAAAAGAATAAAATACTTTTGAATCAATCTAATAAGGTAAATAAAAATCCTCTACAACAAAAATTATCAAACACTAAAGATGAAAATTGAAGAAGACTTAAGAAGATAGAAAGACATTCCATGCTCTTGGTGAGTCAGAATTAATACAATTAAAATGTCCATTCTGCCAAAAGCACTATACCAATTCAATGCAATCCCCACCAAGATACCAATGTCATTCTTTAAAGATATCTCAAAAGCCATTCTTTAATTCATTTAGAACAACAAAAAACCCAGAATAGCCAAAACATTACTAAGCAAGGAAGACAAAATAGGTAGTTTCAAAATACCAGATCTAAAAATATACTATAGAGTTGTAGTAACAAAAATAGAATGATACTGGTATCAAAATATGAACAAAGACCAATGGAATAGAATAGAAAACTCTGAAACAAACCCACAAATCTTTAAACATCTGATCTTTGACAAAGGGGGTCAAAATATAAAGTGGAGGAATGACAGCCTATTCAACAAATGGTGCTGGACAAACTGGACAGTCATTTTGCAGGAAGTTGAAATTGGATGCTTTTTATATCACCTTGCACAAAAATCAAATCAAAATGGATCCAGGAGTTAGGAATTAAACCATCAACAATACAACTGCTAGAAGAAAATTAGTACCAACACTCCAGCATATGGGTGTTGGTAATGACTTTCTCAACAGGACTCACAAAGCAAAAGAATTAAAGTCAAGAATTAATGGGTGGGATGACATTAAATTAAAAAGCTTTTGCTCAGCCTAGGAATTGGTCAAATCTGTCAAGAGAAAACCCACAGAATGTGACTTAATCATGGTCTGTAATTCCTCAGATGGGGGACTAATATCCAAAAGTTAAAAAGTACTCTAAAGACTTAACATAAAAAACACTAACAATCCAATTAATAAATGGGCCAGAGATCTAAATAGATACTTCTCACCAAAAGAAATTAAGCAAGTCAATGAATATATGAAAAAGTGTTCTAAATCACTAGTAGTCAGAGAAATGCGAATCAAAACTATATTAAGGTTTCACCTCACTCCAGTCAGTTGGGCAAAGATGAAGAACACAAACAGTAACAGATGCTAGAGGAGTTGTGGGGAGATAGGAATACTAGCACACTGTTGGTGGAACTGCAGACTGGTACAGCCACTCTGGAAAACAGTGTAGAGACTCCTCAAAAAATTAGGGATGGATTCACCATACAACCCAGCTATCCATCTTCTTGTTATTTTCTCAGAGGAGTTAGAATCAGCACATTACAGTGACACAGCAAAATCAATGTTCATAGCAGCTCAATTTACAATAGTTAAATTATGGAATCAACTCAAATGTCCCTCACTGGATGAATGGATCCAAAACTGTGGTATATCTATATACAATGTAGTTCAGTTCAGCTATTAGAAACAGTGATATTGTGGCCTATGAAGATAAATGGATGGCATTGCAACAAACTTTGCTGTGCAAAGTTAGCCAAACACAGAGAGTCAAGGGTCAAATTTTTTCACTCATTTGTGGATACTAGTGCTAAATCCAGGCTTGGGTGAAAGGTAGTCAAACTGATGTGTTGGACTCACCAGGGGCATAGTGACACCTAATCTAGGGGAACCATAGACTTGTAGGGGAGTAGAGGGGAGGAGATGCAGGAGGATGTGAGAGGGAGGAATTTAGGGAGACAATAAAAATGTAGCCCTTTAGAAATCAAATATTTTGTATATAATCATTTAATTCTGGAAAATACACAATTATATATATATATATGTAGTCAAACTGATGTGTTTGTATATATAGTCAATTATATTGTTAGGGGCATGTTATAGAAGAATCAAGAGACTAGGGTATAGGAGATGTGAAGATAACTATTGTTTATGATCAAATTCATATCATATTGTTATTCCATTTGCATTGTTGGTTGTAAAGCAACTCAACTCTTAATTTAAAAAAATCAGGATGTGGATTATGCCAAAGCCCACAATGTAAACAACATACTTTGACTAAAGGGAATATAACTGATAAATTTGCATACCACTTACAAAGTTACTTAGCCTCCTCTTCCTTCTTTCCTTTGAAAAGGTTTCCTTGAGTTTACATCCTTATTTTTTCTAGCTGCTAACCGGTTTTGACTGTTTCAAGGTTTTTGTTTTATTTTTTTTCCCCTTCCTCAAAACGTTAGGTGACACTGTTCATATTTCTAAATGACTAAGGCAGATGTTTTCTATGTTTCTAACTAGAGTAAGACTGTCCCACACATTCTTATCTGTCATTGCTATGAAGTAAAAGAAATAAATCTTCTGCACCTTACCCTCAGAATTGCACTAGGTACCATGGAGAAATGGTCAAAGAAAATCTTTTGAATACAACTTTTCTCTTATCTGCTATTTTAAGAACTGCTGATATGCAAATGTCCTACTGCATGAGTTTACATAAGGCAATTTGGAGTGTAAATTCTTAAATGTGATCCAAATCATGTTAAAAATGAGATGTGACAATGAAAGACCATAGGAAAATAAATAAATATGGACAGCAAATAAAAGATCTTACCCAAAAATCAAAGTTGAAATCTTTAAGCCTGAGGGAACTTAAGCACAGGGAGCGCATATCTTCTTTTACATAAGGAGTTTGAAAGCTGTGTAGTCAGTTATGCCATACCCTAGGACTTGTTAGAGACTTAGGATACTTCAAGATAAAAGGATAGGGTGAGTAAATAACTGAATTGTGTATTTTTAATACAAGGTTGACTTTAGGAAATACTTAAAACATTTACAGCAGACATGGAAAATGATCCCTACCTAAAGAGAGTGTTTTATTTTATTCATGGTTTTGCCTAAGAATTAAGCTGAATAGGACAAGAGAAAAGCACATAGATTTATTTAATATTTTTTCTTCTTTTTTATTTTCTTTTTCACAAATGCAGTCTTCAAAAGGAAAAGAAGACCCAGAGGACTTTAGACTCAAAAGCTACCAAAACTTTTAAACATGAAGAATGATGACAAATGAGCAGATATGACATGACCAAGGAGCTTGAGATACTTAGAGTAAATTGCAGAACAGTGACCAGGAAACATTGGGACAATGAATGGAAGATAAGTGTTATTATAATAGGTTTGTTCATAGGGTCCACTTCAGCATAACTGCCAGTGCTTGCTGATAAGAATGTTCTTCTTAGTCTGGGCAGGTAGGGCACCCCTCTGATCATAAATGTTATGACCTGCTTTTAGGTAAAAAAAGAGGTCAGAGACTCTCTTCTGCTGTTTTTCTAGTGCCTTCAGTTCAAAATAATCAACATGCCAAAGCAGCATATTTTGAGGGGTATTGTTCTGAAATCTTCCAACTCTTCATTACTCTTATTTATAACTTCAGTACTTATCCATTCTGAAAAACAGAGTTGTGGATAACTATCCTCTGTTCCTAATTAATGACTTAGAAAGATTGGTTAATTCTTCACTGGTAATGTAACTTAAGGAATCACTGGCATTTGCCATCCTCCTTAGTTTCATTCAGACTCAGAACTGCATAGAGACATTAGTTAGGGTACTTACAGGCATTTAAGGTGTGAAATGAGGTGGAGAATATTTTGCAGGTCGAATTCATGACCAAAACTTCAGGGAGAATGGAGAATACAACCAGTGCATTGGAAAAATAGTTCTGCTACAAAGAGTAAGAGAGTTGCTTTATCTCCAATTCAGCGTCAGACATCCTGAAGGAATGACTAATTAGTAGACGCTAAGGCTGCTAACCTTAAAACTCCCAAGCTTCTATAATAGCCAAAACATAACTAAAGAGAAGGGTTTTGTGTCTTAGATCACTCAACCAAGAATTGATAGCTCAACACATAGTTCTGAATTTACCCTTAGTTTACCTAATCTCTTTACCAACTGTAGATATAACTAACATCATGTTGTAAAGACATGATGAGTAAAATTAATGATTAAAAATTGTAAGAAGCTGGGCTGGAGTGGTGGCTCAGCGGTTACGGCGCTTGCCCGGTTTGCACAAGTACACGGGTTCAAACCCCAGCACCCACTTACCCAACTAAGTGTCAGAGCAACGAAAGCCATGTGAAAAACTCAAAAAAAAAAAAAAAAGATTCTCTCTCTCTCTCTCTCTCTCTCTCTGTCCTTTTCTCTTTAAAAAAAAAATTGTAAGAAGCAAAAGCAAATTTTCTGGATGCACTTTCTTTAAACAGCTGGAAGTTTTAATGAATTTTGTTTAATTTTGTGTCATTTATTTTTGATGATGTAGTTGTGATTGTTTCCTCTTCATTCTCTGTGTATCAACTGAAGAGCTGAATATGAACAACCCAGATTAAAAATACTGCTTTCACCTGAAAGGAAATAATGGAAAAGAGAACTGTCCCAGCTAGCTAGGAAATTTTACAAGCATACAGTGAAAACACTTTCTTTTGCTACAATTTTCAAAAACGAAATACACATTATTGGATTAGAAATTTTGAGTCTGTTTCTTTCCATATTTATAGGGGACTGAATTATCATATTTTAAAAATCCTTCTGTTTATTGAAGAGGAAGAGACTTGCCAGGCTGAATCTCCCACCTCCCAGAATTTCACCCATCTCAATACAATGTTTATTTCTCTACTGTGCATCTTTCTCTCTTGCACTCCTTCCCCACCCACTATTCCTCTCCCAATCTCTTCTCCGATTAACAGTCTCCAACTCTTTTTGCCCTCTCCATCAAGCCTTTTAATGTGTCCAAGCATAAGAACTACCAGCAGCTTATTTTCACTGGGGACTAAGAAGATTTCCATTCTCTGAAAAGATTGACTCAAGGAAGTCCCTCAAACCTAGTTTGAAGAATACGGGGAGTACAGGGGTACTAAAGAGAAGAACACCTCTCTATGCTTCAGAGCAAAGCTTTCAGCAAAGGAGCTGCTGGGACTCTTTTCCCACAACTCCTCATTGCTGGTCCCTTGTCACCATGCAGGTCTCAACTCAAATACCAAATCCTTGGAGAAAACATTCTGAACACTAAAAATCAGGATTCTAAAATAAGAGAGAACAAACCTGGTACTGAAACTAGAAAGACTTCTCAGTCCACCCTGGCTGTAGGGGAGCAAGCATCTGTGAAAGTCAAAGATGCTGACCTGGCCTTAGAAACTGTGGACAGTGGACACTGGTGCCAGATTACTAGACCCCTCAGCTCACCTGGAGCGACCAGCCACCTGGAGCCACTGCACAGCTTTTTCACCCACAATTCCCTGCAAGCAAGATGATGTGCCAGGGGAAGCAGCAGCCCCCTATCAGGAAGTGGGAGTCAATAGAATACAGCATATTAATATGATAACAAAAACCGCATGATCTTCTGAATTGAAGGAGAAAAAGCATTTTAACTAAATTCAAAAGTTTTATGATGAGATCATTCAACAAACTAGTAATAGAAGTTTCTAGCTGGATAAAGGCCATCAATAACACCCGCAGCTAACATTCCTCTTCATGGCAAGACTGAAACCTTTTGCCCAAAAATCAGGAACAAGGCAAGCATGCTGGCTCTCACCACTTTTATCTAACATTTTACTGAAAAATTCTACCTAAAGCAATCCGGGAAGTAAAAGAAATACAGGTCAACTAAATTGGAAAGGAAGAAGTAGCACCATCTCTAGTCATAGGTAGCATGATCTTATATAAAAAGATCAAATAATTTAAAAATTAGTTAACAAATTTAGGATAATGAATTTAGCAAAGTTTTGAGAGGAAAGGTCAACATGCAAAAACCAATATATTCCTACATACCTGCAGTGAACAATCTGAAAATGAAACTAAGAAAAGAATTGCAGTTAAAATGGCACTCAAAAGAATAAAATGCTTAAGAATGAATTTAACCAGAGAGGTACAAGACACGTAGAAAGACAGCAGCTTCTTCAGTTGTACTGAGAGAAAATAAAAATATGAAAAGCTTCAAAAGCGTGTATGAAATACAGAAAATTTTGTGTGATGGTTTATTATTTTTTGATTTGTGTCTGAGTTAAGGCCATAAGTTTTAAGTTGGATTATGGGGGGAAATTAGCAGAGAAGATCAAGGAGAGAGGATAACATCCACAACATTTTACTTGAAAAGAGGGAAAACTTACCTCACAGGATACAGAATGTTGGACTGTCTAGCAGCACTGACAGCCCAACTGGTAACATCTTATCAGAAATTTGAAATTAAACCAGTGAGCCCCACTGTGTGTTTTTTCCTCACTGTGCTTGCCAACATGAGTAGGAAGCCATGTGACGGTTCATCTAGAGTTGGGGTTTTGCAAGGCAAATTCAACCATCAGGCTGTGGGTTGGGGGAGTATTATGAGGGTACTTGCAAGAGGAAGATTGTGTTTATGGATTGGCATACTGAAGCATTGAATGCAAAGGCAAAGGGATCATCAGTGAAAGAACAGGATGGACTCGAATTGTAGGTGGAGGTGAAGTTAACTGACCTTTGGAGCCATTTAACAGTGAACTAGAAGTGTCAGCTTTTGTGGTTGGACAGAAAAAAGAAGTTTGAGTTTGATTTGGATGATCAAAAGTTGTGTTTTTTAATTACAAACAAGTCAAGTGCATGATCATGGGAATGGATAAGTGATATAATAAAGACGGGGAATTTTAGAGCTGAGGTTAAGAAACTGGAAGGACAGAGTGTAGACTGGGCATCATCATGGATGTTGACAGAAAATGGACTGGAGGAGGAGGCAGACCTAGCATCAGTCTCTTCAGTGAATGAATAAATGCCCAGAGAGTCACAGGATGAGAATCATGAAAGGTGAACACATGGATACTTGCAAATAGCAGACCTCTGGCTATGCGAGCAAGGATTTCCAAAACACGGTTTAATAGCAATGGCCATAGGTGATGATGGAGGATGGTGAAACTCGAAGGCAGGTGAACAATAGCATCTAGCCTTTGACCTCATAGAACACACAATAAAGGGGGAAAACACCAATCATCCCGTTGATATGCAAAAGGAAGCAGTGACTTCAGAGAACAGTAAAATTTAGTTAAGATGAAAAGATTAAGAGATTTAAGATACAGGAAAATTACTTATGAACATACTAAGAATTCCAGAGCCACAACACAAGAATTTGAAAAGATGACAAGGACTGAAGGCTCCGTGAAGATATGCAGATAGATGATAGATGATGATAGATAGATAGATAGATAATAGAGAAGAATAGAAATTAGATAGATATCAGAGAAAGCACAGCTGACAGATGATTAATAGAGATTAGAGATTAGATAAATAGGTATTATAGATTAAATATATAGATGATATACAGAGATTAGATGGAGATTAGATAGATATTAGAGATTAGATAGATATAGACATTGGATAGATGCTAGATAGATGAAAGAGATTAGATATATGATAGATGATAGATGATGATGGTATATAGATGATAGATGATGGATGATAGATGGATAGATAGGTAGATAGATAGATAGATAAAACTTCAGGTATCAATAGTTTATTGGGGAATTTTCTATTTAGCTATTGACTAGCATGCAGGACCTAATGTGTAATATCACTGTCCAACAACACAGCCAAAACACAAACCTAACAGTTCATCCTAAAATTACCCCTTTTTTGTTTATCACCCAGTCTGGTCACCAAGTCCCATGCTCTTTTCAGAAGTTATCTCCTCTCTTTCTCCTCCATAACCTCTTCTCTGATTTGAGCACTCTATAATTATCCTTTGTGTTTTTTTGCACAGCTTCCTAACTTATATTCCTGTGAAAGGCCTCATACCCACACTGCTAAGCCCATCATTTCTTTCTGACAAGCTTATATTTCTTAAAAGTAAGCTTTATTTAAGATGACTGAGTGGGCCCTCTTCACCTTAAGGGACACTGTGGATTCCTTATCCATGCAGCCATAGTCCTTAATCACCTAGCCCTACCTTTCTCCAAAGCCATAGCTTTCATCCCTCTTCCAGAAATTTTTTTTTTTAAAAAAAGGCTTCCTTTTGGCCTACTGAATTTTTTTTATAATTTTTCAGGCCCCTTCCCTCACTGGACCTGTTTTCTTTATCATCTGTACCATTCCCTTCTGTCTTTATCCAGCTGATCCCCAAATCTCCAGAAAGCCTCACTTTAGATTTATACACTGGGGCTTGAGCCTGACACACGGGCAGGCCCTTTCAGCTGTCCCATGCTCCCTTGTGGCATGCTGACCACGCTCTGCTATAGCAGCTAATTAACTGACCTGTAACTGCTAGGTGCAAAAACAGAATTAAAAGGTGCTTCATGTACCATCAAAAAAATTCACTTTCTCTTTAAGAGTTTCATCCTTTTGTTTTTATTGAATGACTCTATTTGACTTTGATTGAAGACTTCTTTACATTTTTGATGCCATTGTGAATGGGATTGCTTCCTTAATTTCATTTTTTGATTATGCATCATTAGCGTACAGAAACAGAATTGATTTTTGAATGTTGATTTTGTACTCTGTGATTTTACTGAATTCATTTATTAGGTTTAATAGCTTTTTTGTTGAAGACTTTATGGTTTTCTACATATAAGATCATTTCATCTATAAACAGAAATAAAATTTTCTTCTTCTTTTCCAATTTGAATGTCTTTCACTTCTTCCTCTAGCCTAATTATTCTGGATAGAACTTCTAACAGTGTGTTGATGAAGTGATGAGATTGGATATTCTTGTATGTTTCTGATTTTAGAGGAGAGCTTTCAGTTTTTTACTATGTGAGTATGTGTTAACTATGGTCATGTCATTGAGTTAAAGTAGTTTCCTTATTTTCATAGTTTCTTGAGTGATTTCATCTTGAAAAAATATTAAATTTTGTCAAGGGCTCTTTCTGCATTAAAGATTATCATGTGACTTTCATCTTTCACTCTATGAATGTAGTATGTCCCACATGTTGAACCATCCTCACATTTCAAGAACAAATTCCACTCATCATGCTGGTAAACTTGGTTTGTTAGTATTCCACTAAGTAGTTTTTGCATATCTATGAATGAACTTCAGAATGAAGATGAAAGACTCATACACTGAAAATGATAACATTGCTGAAATTAAAGAAGATACAAATAAATGGAAAGCCATTTTACGTTCATGACTGAGACTTCATATTACATAAGTAGCTATACTAACTAAAGTGATATACAGATTCAATAAATCTGCATCAAAATTCAAATGGCATTTTTTACAGAAATAGGGAAAATACTACAATTAACACAGAATCACAAAGAACCTTTACTAGTTAAATGAAACGTGAAAAAAGCAGAACAAAACTGGAGATATAATATTTTCTTATCTCAAAATATATTACAAGATTATAGTAATCGAAATGGTATGGCACTGGTATAAAACAGTCATATGGGGGAAATGGGCACAATAGAGAACCCGGGAAAAAAAAACCCATATATATACTTAGTCCAGCAACTTCCATAGAGTGTTAAGAATATACATGGGGAAAATATAGTCTCTACAATAAATGGTGTTGAGAACATTGGATAGCCATATGTAAAAGAATAAAATTAGACACTTATCTCATGCTACACACAAAAATAAACTCAAAATCAATTTAAGGTAAGATTGCAATCTAAAAAAAACTCAGCCAGGTGCCATGACACATGCTGGCAATCCCAGTAACTCTGGAGGTTGAGGCAGAGGATTGCAAGTTCAAAGCCAGCCTCAGCACCTTAGTGAGGTTCTATGCAACTTGGTGAGATCCTGTCTCAAAACAAAATAAACTAAAATAAAAGAGCTGGGGATGTGGCAAAAGGTTAAGAGCCCCTTGGTTCGATTCCTGGTATGATTTAAAAAAAAAAAGAAAATAAAACTCTTAGAAGAAAGAACGGGAAAATCTTTATGACATTGATCTTGGAATCGGTTTCTTGTGTATGACACAAAAAGCACTGCTGATAAAATAATAAATAAACTAGTGAGATTACATCAACTAAAATCTCCTGACAATAATTGATCATGAGGGAGAAAGCACTGTGTAAGTCAGCTTTTTGGCTGCTGTGACTAAAGGACCCAACAAGAGCAATTTTAGGAGGAAATGTTTATTTTGAGGCTCACAGTTTTGGAGGTCTTGGTCCAAAGAAGGCCAGCTCCATTCCTAGGGTCTTGAGAGGAGGCTGAACATCATGGCGGAAGGCATGGCTTCAGAGAGCAGAGAGAGACTCCACTCACTAAATACAAAGTATATACCCAAGGGCACACCCTCAATGATCCACCTTCTCCAGCCACACCCAACCTGCCTTCAGTTGCTAGTTGGGGATTAACTCACTGATTGGGTTAAGGTTCTTAGAACCCAATCATTTCATCTCAGCCTTCACATTGTCTCACATGTTGAGCTTTTTGAGGGACACCTTTCATCCAATCCACAAAATTCCACCCCTGGCCCCCAAAAGCTCATGACAATCCCACAGTGTAAAATATATTTAATCCATTTCCAAGAATTCCCCTAGTCTCAACAGTTCTAAGATTGCCCAGAAGTTTAATTCCAACTCTCCTTTGAGACTTAAGGCAAACTCTCAACATGAGAGTTTGTAAAATTAACATTTTACAAATGTTAATTCAAGTTACATGTATGCAACACACAAAGGTACAGCATAAACATTTTCACTCAGAAAATAGGGGCATAGAAAGAAGGGATGGCGCCAAAGCAAGACCAGAATCCAGCTGGGCAAAAAAGTCCTGTAGCTCCATGTGTGGTATCTGTAACACTTGGCATCATGATGTTCTCTGCAAAAGGCCTCTGTAACTCTGCCCCTGTGGCCTTGCTGGTTGCAGCCCACATGAGCTCTCTGTTGGCTTGTTGCTGCTTGATTCTCACAGCTTTACTGGGGACACATTCCTAGGTACTAGCATTTCTTAATCTCGGGGTCTTCACTGCAGCTTTGGCTTCCTCCTCACATCTAAATTCATTGCCCTCTCAGATGCTGCCCACAGGCACTCTGAGCCTGCTGCACTTTGCCTCCCAGGCCTTCCTTTGAAATCTCAGTGGAAGCCTTCGTGACCCCCTCACTCCAGTATCCTGAAATCCTGCAGAACCAGTGGCATGTGGTTGCTGCCAAGGTCTGCACCCTTTCAAGGAGTAGCCAAGTTTCCAGGGACCACAGCCACAGCAACCGCTGAGTCCCTGGGTGGCTAAGCAAGGTGGAGCAACTTCCTAAGCCCCCCTGTGCAAGCAGGGAACCCTACTGGTCTCTTCTCAAAGAAAGTTTTCCTTTTACTCTCTTGAGCCTGAGCTGGATGTGGTCTTGCCAATTCTTGAGAGTCCCTCAAGCCATCTTTCTTTTTGCCTCTGGGCAAAGTCTTTAACATTTATTTACTGGCAATAATAACTTTTACAATTGCAACTCCCTTAGCCCCAGTTTTTGGTTTGTTTATTTTTGTTTATTTTTTGTAGCAGGGATTAAACCAAGGGGTGCTTAAACTCTGAGCCACATCCCCAACTCTTTTTAGATTTTGTTTTGAGACAGGATCACTAAGTTGCTTAGGGCCTCGCTAAGTTGCTGAGGTTGGCTTTGAACTCACTATCCTCCTGTCTGAGCCTCCCAAGTCACTTGGATTACAGATTGCAGTTTTACTCCCACCCTTCAAGTCCATGTTTTCCAAATCTTTCTGTTCTTTCTGTTCTTGAATATTACAATAAACTTGGCTAAAAGCTGCCAGCAATATCCATGCCACTGCCTGAATACTAAGCTGCTTAGAAATTTCTTCCACCAGATTAAGAAATACTTCACTTTTAAAATTATCCTCACAGAAAATCTGAGGACCTTGTCATTTGCCAGAACATAAACAAATGGACTCTAGTTCAATTTCCAGCAGAGTACTCCTTCTTCTCTGAAACCTCCTGAGCCCAGTCTTTACTTAGCACAGTCCTACAGGCATTCTGGTTTCCTGAGCTTTCACCAGAATCACACGTTAATCTCTGCCTACAGCAATCTACAGCTTTTCCAGCTTGCACTGCTAAACATTTCAAAATTCTTCCCACTGATTCCAAAAAACTCCAAAACTCCTGAACCATATGGTCAGGTTAGTGACATCAAACCCCAATTTCTGGTACCAATTTCTGTTTTAGTCAGCTTTTTTTGCTGCTGTGACTAAAAGACCTAACATGAGCAATTTTAGGAGAAAAAGTTTATTTAGGGGCTCACAGTTTGGGTGGTCTTGGTCCACAGAAGGCCAACTCCATTACTAGGGACAAGAGAGGAGGCTAAACATTACGGCAGAGGGCATGGCTCCGGGGAGCAGAGAGAGACTCCCCACCACGTACAAAATATATATCCAAAGGCACACCTCCAATGACCACCTCCTCCAGCCACAACAACCTCCCTTCACTTGCCAATTAACCCCTATCTTACATACTAAGCTTTCGGGGGACACCTTTCTTCCAAACCATAACAGGCACCTATTGCATAGCAGAAAATATTTGTAAACCCCATAACTGATAGATAACATAGAACTCCTCCAATTCCCCAGTTTAAAAGTGGACAAAGGACTTGAGAAGACATTTCTCCAAAAATACACAAATGGTCAACATATATATTAAAACATGCTCAACATCACTAGTCATTGGGTTATTAATATAAATCAAAATCACAACGGGTTATCACTTCACACTTGTAAGGACTGCCATCATCAAAGTGAACAAGGGTGGGCAAACATAGAGAAATGAGGACCCTGCACACTGTCGCTAGGAGTAAAGTGGTGTCACCAGGAGGGAAAGCAGTATTAACTATCACATGACTAGCAAACTTACTACTGAGTACCTATGTAAAGGAACTGAAATCAAGATATTAAAGAGATACTTGTACTCTCAAGTCCATTACAGCGTCATTTAGAAAAGCCAAGATGTAGAAGAAGCTCCATGTCAATTGATAGATGAATAAACAAAGAACATACAGTATATGCTTACAAAGGAGCATTACTCAACCTGAAAAAGAAAGAAAACCTTTCATATGCAACAACATGAGTGACCATGACAATGTTGTGCTAAGGAAATGAGCCAGTCACAGAAGGAAAAGTACTGCAGGGTTCCACAGATACTAGGCATCTAAAGTAGTCAAACTCAGGCAGAAAGTAGAACACTCGTTTCCAAGGGTTGGGGAGAAGATGGGATGTGGAGGGGTGTTGTTCAATATGTATAAAGTTTTAGTTTGAAAAGATGAAAAAAATTCTAGAGATCCTCAGTACAATAGATTTTGTTATAGTTAGTGTACTCTTAATGTACAATAATATATTATTCACTTAAAATTTTCTTCAGAAGATAGATTTCATATTATCTGTTGTTGTTTTGTTATAACTACAATTACGGAAAAATTCTCTACAGCAAAAAGATAATTGGGGAGAAAGAAACAACCCAAGTTAAAGGCAAAGAAAGCTAGAGTATATAAAACAGAATCCCATGGAGAAAGTTTACTGTAGCCCCTTGAAGGGATCACAGGAACCAATAATTCTTTGTCAGTTACATTGTCACATAGAGTGAATCACAGATGGTAAATCTAATCCGAGGAAAAATGCTGTGTGAGAAGCTGGAACAAATACGTCCCTGTCACCAGTACATTAAATGAGGCCAGTATCACTTGGAGACCTTGCTAACCTGTCACAGAGATTCTGCTACGTAATTTCACATGCCATTTCTCACAAAGCAGGCAAGGTGAGAAAAAAGCTGAACTGAAACAAACCCAGTCACCTCCGGTGGGAAAGCTCTTCAGAGCTCATGACGTATTCAGAAATGTTTGGCAACCTTTCCATAACAAAATAGAACTCCTAGACAAGGGCTTATTGTAAATTTTAACCTAGCATTTAGGAAATCACTGTTTCACCCTACAATTAGAGCAACAGAGCTTAGAAAGGGCAGGCACATGAGATTGGGTAATTCTGTAGGATTGATCCTGGGTAGCAAAAAGTTCTCTAATATCATACACTCAATCTGTTTCCTCAATGGTTTAGGCTTTAAGTTGATGTAGAAAAGACAATTTAAAGAAGTCTGAAGAAATAGTTTTCTTTTATAAGGCAGTCCCTTTAACATCACTGTCACACTGTAGACTTTTAAAACTCTGCTTTTAAACTCAAACTGAGCAATTATTTCCATGTTCTAGGCAGGTCATGTTGTTCCTTTTCTGGGTCATAAATTTGGGTATAATGGCAGAAGGACTGTGAGCAATGAAAATAAAAAAAAATTATCCCTCCATGGAGAATCCTTTTTTCCTATTAGAACAAGTTAGGGAAAACTACTGCCCTAATAAATCTACTAAACACACAAGTGCAGATGAACAATATTTTTTCATCCACTCTCCTTTACATTTAACTTCCCTAAGCTATTTATGTAATAGTTTTTCTGTCATCAATTTAAGCTTATATTTTCTGGCCAGGTACTCACTTGCAGTTATTTTTTGTGAAGAATAGGATGTTTGGTCAGACACTTTTAATATCAAATGAGTATTCTGCAAACAGTCAAGCCTGGATGTCTAACTGAAGCAGAAGTATGATTCTGTAAATTTCCCACAGTTGGAGGACCATCCGTGGTATGCAGTGGTCCTGTGCATACACCTGCATCACTTTCCTCAACCCCAGTACACATGGGCTTCTCTCAGAATACAAGGTGGAATTCTCAGCCACTGGGTCACTTCCTCCAGTATTAAAAGTAAACATGAGAGAGAATGGTTAAACACCTCTTATGTATCAGTCACGATGCATAGGAAGACATGGAGGATAAACACTTCTTTCGCATCAGCCACTGGAAGAACTGCTGCTCATCAATTATCTTGTTCAAATTTCCCAGCTACCTGTGGGGTGCTGCCAGTGTTTTCTTGCCATACATAAAAATGTAAGGCTTTGAGCAGTCCACTGGCATAGCCAGGCCACCAAGGGATGGTCCTGTACCCAACTCATCCACCTCTAGAGCTCTCACTCTCAGTGTCCCTTGTGTCCTACCCGATTCTCTACCTCTAACAGTGAATATAACACATCGTTCTTCAAATATATGTCATTATGGATCCATTGCACCATTTTCAATGTCTTTGATACATTCGGGTTGTGTTGTCATCCTTTCTAATCAACAAAATGGTGAGTAGGGAGAAAATTTTGAAATCAGAGCCAGATATGAATGTAAGCTTGTGGGAGCAGGTAAAGCAAAATTGATTTTTCTGCATTTGTAATCAATATAGAGACTTGTTTCATAGAAATTATCCTAATTTACAGTTATTTTAAGTTCTTGGTATGTCTTTTAAGAAATCTTAAATTGTCAGAATGACTTCATTATTCATTTTAATTTCATGTCATCTTAATTAAACAGAAACTCCTCCTTAAGTTTCAGAAGTGCTCAAACCATATCTGAAACATCCCTAGACAGCATTTGTCTTTTTACTTTTCTTTAGAACTATCAATAAATTATTTGCCATGTCTTAAGCACAATAAAGTAGAAGTAACTTTTAACTCAGCTTAAATAATTTTCACTTTTCTCATTGGAAAGAGATAAATCACTAATACTCTCTGATTCTTGAAAATACATAGGAACATGTCTCATTTCCAGAATAAAAGTTTACAGGAGAGCTATGAGTTTTAAAAATGAAAAAGGCCAGGAAGAGCAGGAAGGAACAAGGGATGGAGGAAAGGAAACAGGCAGGCAGGGTTCGGACCTTGGAGTGGAAGAGGGACAATGGGACTACTCTATTAAGCACTATTTTTACAAAATAAATACTCAACCTTTGTATTTATCATATGGAGACTAATTCTTCAAATTGGAAAAAATGGCATGAATCATCAACAGAAAAGGATACATTAAAAAATATGAACTCACACTGGGGGTTGAAGATGGCAACTAGTGGGAGGGCTACATATAGAATCTCTCAACAGAGGGAGGAGTGCCTTTCTGTGAGGTGGGCAAACAGCAAAATTTCACTGAAGCTCATTAGAAGACAAAAAGGAAAACTAGAGATTCAGAGACTTGGATACAATAAGCAAGGAAGAGAAACCTTATAGAGGCCAAGCAACTCCAGCTGCAAGGATCACCACCTGGCAGTTGTGCTGCTGGTGTGGCACAGAGCAAGAGAAGAACACTCACAAATTCAGGAAGGACAAAGTGGCATGGAGAATCTTGCTATTAGAAGGGCTACTCCTCAGCTGAACTCAGGGTTCAGCCACAGAGAGCCAGGGAGATGCTATCTTGAGAAGGCGGGGTGGTCCAGGCAGCTGCTCCAGCAGGCGTAAGTTCGTGTTGGAAACTGCCCCAGGTACTGCACCATCAGCCACTCACAACCCCAAAAGCTCTGAGATCTGACTGCGTCAGGCACCAATAGTTTGGGATCTGAGAGGGACCCAGAAGCAGTGCAGGCTGACTACCTCAGGCCCTGAGAGTTCTGGAGCCATGAGCTTTCTAGGTGGGAGTGCCTCTCAGGCACTGTTAATTTGGGGCAGAAACAGCCCCAGCAGCCGCAAGCATTCCAGGCAGAAATGCCTAACTGGCACCAGAATTTGGGGCATTTTGAGCCCCAGAGGCAGTGTGTTTTGAGCTGGTGAGGGCCTCAGGACCCCTGAGTTCCCATGACATCTGTCAAGGTTCCAGGAGTTCATGTGACCAAGTCCCCAGAATTAATGAGCTCTACTTCCAGCTGCCCTGGAATCTACACAATTTCTAGCTGTTGCTGGGTCCCTGGCTAAAGTGGAACAGGAGTCTGGACAGGCAGTCACAGAAAGTGTCCAGAGCCTCAACCCAGAAAGCCAGAAAAGAAGTATTCACAGGTAGCAGTGGGCAGCAGTGAAGGACTGCTCCCTCTCCACATGACAAGATACTGGGAGGATTCCTGGGAATCTGACTTCCAGCTAAAAACAGCAAAAGTCAGGCCCTCCAGCAACCTCGCCCCTGGAAGTGCCTCCATCAGAAACAAGACATAATCATCAACCCACACTATTCACCTCTTCACTGAAAATAACCCATAATCCTCCCAAATGTCCATTATGACATCAGTTATTTTTTGTTTTGTTTGTCTTGGTTTTGTTTCTATGTTTTGTTTGATTTTTGTTTTGTGTTTCTTTAGCTTTTCTTGTTTTGCTGTGGTTAGTTTTTGCTTGTGTTGTGTTCTTACAGATCAGCACATTTTGTTTTGTGCTGTATAGCCTCCTGGTGGTGAGCTTCTCAGCTACCTTCTTCTTCATTTTCTTCCAGAGACAGCTAAACATTATTCCTCTCTTCCTCACCCTCCTCTAAAGTCATTACCTCAGTCTCTCCCTCTTTTTTCCTTTATTTTTTATTTCATTAGAATGTTCTCTATCATTTCCACTCTCTTGCTGCTCTCGCTCCAAATTCACTAGTCCCTCTCTACCTTCCTATCACATCTCCTTTGCTCTCAAGTCTATTTTTCCTTACCTTCGGAGGTAGTGGAAATCAGAAGTGAATGCCAAAATTGAAAACAGGTGTTTGCTTTGCAAATGGGTATTGTCTAACTGTTATAGTCTGGGAGAAGATAGTTGCAAATCCTTCTACTCCTCTCATGGGAGGTAATTAACATTTTCATAGTCATAGAAGGAAGAAAGTTACCAGTTCAACACCCTATATTACATGCATTGGCTGTGCACAGTGACCCTTTTCCCTTATTTCCAGAGCTATTGAAAATTGTAAAGGTCAATAATAAGTCACAGGTTGGGGACCCAGCTGTTCAACTGTGCCATTCAAATTGTACCCCATCCCAAAAAAGTGAAGAGGTAAAATCTCACAACCCAGCAACAAAGTCCTAAAGTGAAATAACCAGTGAGATATCTCATGCCCCACTCCCAGACCCTGAAAATGAGGAAAAGGGGAAATAATTCTCCTCCTCAAACCCACAACTCCTCAGCCAATGAGTCCATGACTAGGGACCTGGATGAAAACTTAGAAGAAAGTAACAACAACCTGATTATTAAAATGATTAAAGAATTGTTAGAAAATTTAAGGAAAGAAGTAAAAGAGCAATTACAGGAGCTGAAACACCATTTAATAAAGAATTAGAGTCACTGTAAAAAGATGAGGCAGTGCTCTTAGAATTGAAAAACACAGTCAGCCAAATTAAAAGCTCAATAAAAGATATTAATATCAGAATAAACTCAGTAGAAAATAGGACTTCAGCTCTTGAAGAAAAAAACATTGGACAATGAAGACAGGTTGGGTAATCTTGGATGCAAGGAGGATAGACAAGGAAAAGAGATCTTATTGACCAAGATCAGAATTTCCAAGAAGTATGGGATGAAATCAAAAGAAAGAACATGAGAGTGATTGGGATAGAGGAGAACATTGAGCAGCAAACAAATGTCATAAAGAACTTCTCAATGAGATCATCAAAGAAAATTTCCCTCATATCAAAATAGAACCAGATATTCAAATTCAAGAGGCCCATAAGACCCCAATTATACCTAACCAAATGAGAAATTCACCAAGACACATCATCAAAATGAATAACAGAGAACACAAGAAAAGAATGGTTTTTAAAAGAGAGAGAGGGACAATGAGAAAGAAAAAGAGAATAAATTTTATTTAGTTTTCATGTGACCTATGTTGCTCTGACACTTTATTGTATACATGGTGCTGGGGTTCATACCCACATCCATGCCAGGCAGGCAGTGTAACTGCTGAGCTACCACTCCAGTCCCCAAGGAAAGTATATTAAAAGTGGTAAGAGACAAGTCACATTCAGAGGCAAACAAATAAGGATCACTGTAGATTTTTCAAATCAGACTATAAAGGTAAGGAGAGCATGGAATGGAATTTTTCATATATTGAACAAAAATAATTGTCAGGTAAAAATACTACACCCAGAAAACTCAGCTTCAAATCTGATGGGGAAATAAAAACTTTCCATGATAAAAAAAAAAAACTAACTGGCAAAAACATGAACACAAAACTAGCTCTACAGAAAATACGCAAAAACAAATTTCAAACACAGAAACAAACAACTTCTAATACCCACCATCAGAGGAAAGTCAATAAACACATAACTCACTAAAAGATTTCCAATGTGGCACAAAATACAGCCAAAGGTCATAATACCAGAGAACCAAAATCATGTATCTATTTTAACACTGAATGTGAATGGACTCAATGCCCCAATCAAAAGACACAGATTAGCAGACTGGATCAGAAAACAAAATCTAATAATGTGCTGCTTACAGGAGACTCATCTCATGGCCAAAGACAGCCACATATTGAGGTAAACGTTTGGAAACAAAACTAACTATGCCTATGGACAAAAAAAGCAAGCCAGTGTCATGATACCCATGTCCAACAAAGTATTATTTGACCAAAAGTTAAGGAGAAGAGACAAAGAAGGCCACTACATCTTAGTTAAGGGAACACTACATTAAGAAGATGCAACCATGGTTAACATTTATGCACCAAACTCCTATAATCCAAATGTGTCAAAAAATAATTCCATGACATTAAAACACTTGTAGATTACAACACAATAATGTTGGGGACTTTAAAACATCTTTATCACCAATAGATAGATCATCAAAAAAAATCAACAAAGAAGTCTCCAACTTAAACAATTCTATAAATCAAATGGACCTAATGGACATCTACAGAATACCCCATCCCAAATTGCCTGAGTTTACCGTCTTTTCAGAAGCACTTAGACCTTTACCAAAATAGATCATATCTTAGTCCACAAAGGTAATCTTAGCAAATGCAAAAACATTGATATAATCTCATGTATCTTATGAGACCACAACAGTATGATCCTAACAATTAACAGCAAGAAAAATAACAGAAAGTACATATAAACATGGAGATTGAATAATACCCTCTTGAACGAGGAATAGACCAAAGAGGAAATGAGAACAGAAATCAAGAAATTCATGGAAATGAATGAAAATGAAGACACAACATATTGTAACCTTTAGGACAATGTGAAAGCATTCTTAAGAGGTAAATTTATATCACTGAGTGCCTTCACCAAAAATCAGGAGAAAGCCCCAATAAATAAACTTACATGACACATTACATCTTTACAAAAAGAAGAACAATCCAAACCCAAATCCAGGAGAAGACAGGAAATAACCAAGATCAGAGCCTAAATCAATGAAATTGAGAACAACAACAATAAAAAATATGAAGAATCAATGAAACAAAAGGTTAGTTCTTTGAAAAAAGTGAAATTAAATAAATCAACAAAATTAGAGACAAAAATGGAGACACCACCACTGACTCATCGAAAATTCAGATGATTATCAGAAACTATTTTGAAAACCTATACTCCTCCAAATTGCAGAATCTGGAGGACATAGACAAATACATAATACAGGAAGATATCAATCAGCTCAACAGATCAATATCAGGTAGCGAAATTGAAAGAACAATCAAATCCCTTACAAAAAAGAAAAGTCCAAGACCTGATAGATTCTTGGTTGAGTTATACCAGACCTTTACAGAAGAATTAACACCTCTCATTAGTATGCTATTCCATAAATCAAAAGAGATGGAACCCTCCCAAACACTTTTTATGAGGCAAACATAACCCTGACACCAAAATTCAACAAAGACACATCAAGAAAACTATATTCCTGATGAACAT
Source organism: Aplodontia rufa (assembly GCA_004027875.1). Lineage (NCBI taxonomy): Eukaryota > Metazoa > Chordata > Mammalia > Rodentia > Aplodontiidae > Aplodontia > Aplodontia rufa. Next base: position 1,038 of record PVKS010023749.1, on the reverse strand, counting down.
AGACACAAAAATTCTTAACACAATCCTAGCAAACCACATCCAAAAACACATCAAAAAGATAACACATCTTGATCAAGTGGGCTTCATTACAGGCATGCAAGCCTGGCTCAACATATTCAAATCAATAAATGTAAGCATTTATATCACTTGTAGGAGCGAAATATAGACAAATTAAGAGACTAGGGTATGGGCAATGTGGGGGTAATTCTGGTTTAAGAACATATACTACATTATATATATTTATGATTGTACAATAATTCAACTCCTTAATTTAAAAAATTTAAAAAATAAACAATTTAAAACAAAAACTATGTGATCATCTCAATTGATGTAGAAAAAGCCTTTGACAAAATACAACACCCATTATGCTAAAAACTCTTGAGAAAGTAGGGACCAAAAGAACTTACCTGAATTTTTCAAGGCCATTGATGACAAACACACAGCCAACTGTATTCTTAGTGGAGAAAAACTGAAAGCATTCCCACTAAACTCAGGAACAAGGCAAGAATGTCCACTCTCACCACTCTTATTCAATTTAGTCCTTGAAACCCTAGCCAGACCAATCTGACAAAAGATGGAACTCAAAGGGATTAAAATAGGAAAAGAGGTAGTTAAACTATCTCTACTTGCTAATGATATGATCCTATACCTAGAAGCCCCAAAATACTCTATCAGAAGATTTCTAGAGATTATAAATGAATTCAGCAAAGTAGCAGGATACAAGATCAACACTAATAAATTATTAGCTTTCCTAGACTTTAATAGCAATTCTGCCAAGGAAGAAATCAGGAAATCTGTCCCATTCACAATAACCTTAAAAAGAATAAAATGCTTGGGAATTAATCTAACAAAGGAAGTAAAAGACTTCTAAAATGAAAAGTATGGAACATTGAAGAAAGAAATTGAAGATATCCTAAGTTCCTTGCTTAGGCAGAATCAAAATAGCCATTCTGCCAAAAGCACTGTACAGATTCAACATAATCACCATCAAGATACTAATGACATTATTCATGGATGTAGAAAAATTAATTCTCAAAT
>PVKS010023748.1:14438-32080 GCA_004027875.1 Aplodontia rufa | reverse complement strand
TGATACTGGATTTTGTCAAATGATTTTTCTGCATGGATTGAGACAAATATGTGATTCTTGTCCTTAACTCTATGTGCTGAAATAGATACACAAATAAAAACACAAATCAATTGATTTGTATATGTTGAACTAATTTTTTATTCCTGGGATGAAACCCACTTGATTATGGTGTACTATGTTCTTAATATGCTTCTGAATGTGATTTGCCAATATTTTATTGAGGCTTTTGTCTTTATCTATGTTTATCAGGGATATTTGTCTGAAGTTTCCTTTCCTTGATGTGTTTTTGCCTGGTTTTGGTATCAGGGTGATACTGGCTTCATAGAGTAAATTTACCAGTGGCTCCTCCATTTCTATTTCACAGAATAATGTGAGGAGGATTGGCACTAGTTATTCTTTAGAAGTATGGTAGAACTCGGCTGAGAATCATCAGGTCCCAGGTTTTTCTTGGAAGTTTTTAATTACTACAACCTTATTGCTTGAGGCTGGTCTTTTTAGGTTATGTATACCCTTATGGTTCAATTTGGTTTGGTCGTATGTGTCTATAAAATTGTCAGTATTTTCTTGATTTTTCAATTTATTAGAGTATAAAATTTCAAAATAGTTTCTAATGATCCTCTGGATTTCAGAATTCTCTGTGGTGATAGCTCCTTGTTCATCTCTAGTTTTGTTGATTTTGGTCTTCTCTCTTTATTTTGATTAATTTGGATAAGTGTTTACCAATTATGTTTATCTTTTCAAAGAACAAACACATCAATTGCTTATATTGATATTTTATTCTCAATTTTATTCATTTCAGTCTGATTTTATTTCCTGTATTCTACTGATTTTGATATTAGTTTTTACTTTTTTCTAGGGATTTAACATAAGATTATTTATTTGGAATCTATCTTTTTTTTTTACTGTAAGAACTTCATTATGTAAAGTTTCCTTTTAAAACTGCCTTCATTCTGCCCCAGAGATTTTGATATGTGCATTTCTATTCTTATTTGATTACAAGAACTTTTTTTTCCTCCTTTGACTTTTCCTATTATCCATTTTTTCAAAAGAATGTTATTTAATCTCCAGGTGTTAAAATGGTTTCTGTTTTTGTTATTCTTGATTTTTAGTTTTATTCCAATATAATCTGATAGAATGCAAGAAATTACCTCCTTTTTTTTTTTTAAATTTGCTAACACTTGCTTTGTGTCCTTCAGGAATCAAGGGGATGTAGGATTAGGGATGTCAGTTTGTAATTTTACTCCCTTCTGGAGAAAGCCAAACAGAAAGAGAAGCCAAACAGAAGCAGGAAGAGATGAGAGATAAAGTTCTAAGGACAGTATTTGCCTCTCTGAATCCAGCTGTGCCCAGTTACAAAGGCCAATAAATCAACTGATTTAGTATAAACTACTTTGAATTGAGTTTGTATCACTTGCAACAAAAAGTGTCTGGAATTATAGCATTTCATTCTGAAAGTCACCATTCCAGCTGATCCCAGGCAAATTCATCCAGATGTCCTACAGGCACACTACTTAAAAACTAAAAAGTGTTCCTTCCGCCTCTCCCCGTATCCCGTCTCATCAGTTAATTTTTTTTTCTCCTTATACTCCATTTCCATTAGAACTGCCACATTTCCCCTGAATATTCTTGAACCTGTCCTCTCCTCTGATCTTCCACTGTTGTTGCTTATTCCATAAACTGAACATTATGGGTACTGAATTGTGACAATAAATTTATTTTAACTGTTCTCACTCCTCTCCAGTTTTTCCTGCTACCAAGCCATATTTCATATTGTTGCCAGAGGGATTCTTCTGAAGTATACATTTAAATGTGACATACATATTAGTAGCTTTAATAGTGGTTCACTGCCTAAAGGACAAAATTTAAGTTCCCATAGCACAGGTTGATTCCTTCCTTTGGAACATCTCTAAATTTGCCTCCTGCCTCTACCCAGCACGCAGTCTGTGGTCCATCCACAATAAACTGTACTCCTTTACTCTCAATCACCTTCCCAGCCCTTGCCCTTAATGTGACTTTAAGAGTCAATCAAGCCTTTCTTCTTTTTTTAAAATTTTTCAACATTCTATATCACCCAGAAACCCTAAATCCTTCCACTTTGTAAGGTCAACATTTTATTTATATCTATTATTCTTAATTTCACTGAGAGAATTAGTGAGGTGTGATTACAAGTGAACAGGAGGTTATAGAAATACATCCAATGACTTTGCCTCAAATGGACATGATTGATTTGTTGTTCTGAAAGCCATGGCAAATGCAAATATTTAGTTCTCTTGATCCTACAGTATTTGGTTGGCTCAGTGTACTCATGGATGACACACTAGTGACTTCATAATATAAACCCTAACTGTGCATCAGTGTTTGTTGAAATCATAGGGAATACTCTGCTATTTATGTTCTGTTCATTTTCTGTATAGTTTTCTTCTAGGGCCCAATTTGTGGCTTTGTCTGAATTAAACCACTGGATTAGATATTTTCCTGTTTCCACCACCTACTTCCTTTGGGCATTTCCTCAAGATCTCTGACTTGGATTTTTTTGCTGGGTTTCCTCACTCAAACTCTATATTTATTTACATTTTTCATTTTAACACAAAGCAGTTATATATTATTATTTATGAACAGAATTAGGTCCTATTGCACTCATTTTCTTTTTTATGCATATGATAATATACGTACACACATGCATACAAATTTTCTCATGCCTTTAAGTCTTTATTAGATTATTAGATTACCAATTATACTATACTCTGGTATTAATAATGTTATTATAGATTATACCTATTATAACTAAACAATTGCAACCCACCCATTATATTACTTCTTAATACTAAATATGGATGTTGTTTTAGCCCTGAGCACAATATTAAAGACCCAATAGTAATTATGAAATCTAACCAGAATTTTTTGTTCGTTTGTTTGTTTTTGCAGTTGCTTACTGCTCCTTCTTAACTCTGGCCTTTTTATAGAGAGAAATAAAAACAAAAAAAGTTCTTTTTATTTCTCTGAAGTTCATGCCTGCAACACCAATTTGTTCATTTTGAAACAGAAACTAGTTAAAGCCTCAATAGTGTGATTGATTCATTCCAAGTGGTAATTTCAGCCTATCTGAACAGCCTAGCTCACGGAGGCTTCCCAAGGCATATACCTGAGTAAGGGTGGTTCATCATTAATTCCCATATCTCATGGTGATAAATGCTGGAAGTTTAGAGTCATTGGTGTGCTGAGAAACCCTCAATGCCCAGACAAGACATGCTGAATACATTCTGTGCATTCTGGTAAATACATCAAGGTAATAATTACTTCCACATTTCCTCTTTTCAATACACATTTTTTACTCAGGGCCACAGTTTGCCCTTACACACACCCAATGCATTTCAGATTTCTGTGTAATTTAAAGAAAAAAAAAAAACATTGCTGAGGTGAGCCAAATTTATATATGAGCTCTTTGTGTAAGCTATTTCAGAGCTACAAAGGCTATGTCCCCATGCTTATACACAGTTTGTTTCCTCATAATGGCTTTCTGCCATCAATTGGAATACCTTTCTTACGGTGCCCCAGATCCCAATATGAAAAAAAACGTTTACTTATTTTTTATTATTTTTTGAAGAAAGAGTTCTTATGTATGTTTTTAAGACAGGAGGACTGGTTTACATTTTCAATACCCTCAATGTGAACATAGTAAAAGAGGTGATATGTTAGGGGAAAGCAGTGAATTGCAACGGCAATGGAAAGAATGAGCTAGTTCTCTTGCTTAAGAAGCCAAAGAGAACAAATATGATGTTTTTACTCAATGGAGACTGAGGACAAAAAAAGTATTATGCATACCTTTATAAGACAAAGCAAATGGAATAAAATATCTACTTGTAAAATAGAGCAAATTCACATTATTTGTGAATAGAATTAACTTCCATCACACTCATGTTCTCCATTATGCGTATGACAATGCATATATTTAGTTTCTTCCTTGTTGTTATCAATTGAGCTCCAATTACACTGCTCTCTGTTCAGCACTGATAAGTAATTCCTAAATGGCATTTGTTTATCTCCAAGTATTTTGATTTCATTAACATGTGGGAATGGCTTTAATATTTCTTTAGTTTTTCCATATATAACTAGTTTTCTTAGTTTCAAATGCTTCTTCCAATTATATTTGACTTGTGAATGTTTGGGGCTTGATTTTGGAGAGTGGATTCTCATTGCACAACTTCTGAATTCAGTTGACCATTTATGGATGTCTTGGGAAGTTACTACATTTTACTTTGCTCCCTACCAGTGTCCATACTGTCTATTAAAATACTTATTTAAAATAGCACAAAATTTTATCCATGGTTTTGAAACCAGTAAATTTAAGTGCATCTTGTAAATTGAATATGTATCTGTTCTAAGACAATCAAAAAGAAAAAGCAATTGAAAACTCAAGTGCAATGCTGTTATGTTTTATTGCAAAGAGTATTTAAAAAGCCAGATATTGTGATGCCAGATACATTACTTTAGTGGTGAATTCCTTGGCATTCTGTCAAAAGGTAAAACTTGTATCTGGAGTAGCCTGATGGTATAAAAACCATAATAGCTTTAATTTTACTGCCTCAGACTACACAAATTTGTCTGTTTGAGTTGATCTGGTGAGCCCTGTGAACCATCATGTGTTCAGCACCATCCATGGACGTTTTGTGGAGGAAGTTCTCTGGGAAAACAGAAAATATAATTTTTATGGTTTCCTTGGATTGTTTGCCTAAGTTTTAAATTAAAAACGTGTTTCCAATACCTTAATGTGTGAAATTCAAACCTAGACTTAATGGATCTATTTTCCAAACGAGAAGTCTAGAATTCAGTACAATTTCATGAGGATATTATTTTTACTTGTAACTTTTGAATGAGTAAATCAAAAGTCTTAGAAAAATGTATTTTTAAATATATATTCCTTAAATCACATTTGTTTCTTTTTATTGTAATTTATCTACTCAAGTCACAGTTCCCAGGAGGCCAAGGACATCTAAACAGCAGGCATACTATTCTCATAGCTTTAGTATCAGAAGTGACACAAATGGGTAAATCTAAAAAATTTAATTACCTTATCTATATAATGGGCCAATTCCACATAGCAATAGTTCCATGTCATAACATAAGTGAAAATAGTCATGTTTCATTTTCAATGGATTCCAGTTCAACTTTCTAAGGAGTTAGTGGTCTGTTCTTTACAAATTATTCCAATTTTTGTTTTCCAATGTAATTTGTTCTAGTTGATCTTCCAAACAATATAAAGAAGGTTGTACCCAAAGAATGAGGAGAAAGAGGAGAGGGATCTAAATGCTACAGGTCTCTGAGACAGGCTGCGGTGTCTCATTTGGGTTGATGATTCCCCACTGTTTCTAGTACCAGAGCTTTTCTTTGAAAGAGAGCAAGTCAATGGCTAAAAGCTTAGGTAATGGAAAATGTTCAAATGTCAAAGTTTAAACTTGAAGGCATGTCCCCTCTGAGCCTGAATTTTCTTGGAAAATTTGAATAAACTTCAATCTACATCATAGAAAAGTTAGAAGGATTAAATGAGATTAATGCAAGTACAGTATATATCTTAGACCCTGGCACATGGTGAGATTTGCTAAACCATTTTCCAAGTGTAAATATAAGGTCAAAGGTAAGGAATAAGGACAAATATATTGATTAGTGACATACTGACTCCACTTGTTAATTTTCTAGTAACAGGAAGAGGTTGATAAACTAAATGTAAATCCATGCTGATGCCCATCTTCCTATTTCTCTTAAGTCACTTGTCTTAGTTGCCAGCTCTACTCGACTCTGAGCTGCCCACAGAGAGTGGTAAGCTAGAGAATTGTGAGTAATTATTGGCCCAGAGTCTTCCTAGGCTGTGAAATTGGAAAAGTTTAAGGACAGAGCACAGGAGCACATGTCTTACAGAGTCTCCAGTGAGACCCAAAGTGTCAAGTTGCTATAGATCCCAATTAATGATGAAAAAAATTGAAGTGTATAAAACGTGAGTGGTTTATACAAATTCACAAAATTTCTAAGTCAAATAGGCAAGTCTTACTGTGCTTTCCACAAAATAAAAAATATAATTTTTATAATTTCTTCTTCATGATTTGGTGGGCATTGTTTTGGGAAGATAAATATCTGCATGTGTATTTATTTACTCAGCTGTCACCTTCAGAAAAGAATGTGCCTCATTCAAAAATCAGAGGATGGATGCTGGAAAAACATCAAAGTGATTGTCAATGTCAAAAATTTACCCACAGTACTTTCTCAAAAAAATTGACACTACGACATATCATTTTGGCTGGTGGAATTCAGATTGAGAAGGAACATATCAGTGTCATACCCCTGGTTCAAAATGACAAATCTCTATGCAGTTCTAGCCTGTCCTATGTCTCTTGATTTTGTGTCAATCTTCATTTCTGCAATGACATTTTAAGTTTTTAGGTACAAAGGTATCAAAACAAGGATATGAAAATAAATAAATAACACTTTGAAAACCACAGCTATGTCCTACAGAGAAGCAAGGACTTGGGACATTGGCCCAAATGGGAACATGGATTCCAGAAACATAAGTTTAACTTAGTATTGGAGAATCTTATGGGACTGCAAGAAGCCTGAGACAGAGATTAAAGGCAAATGACTTGAAAATCAGGTTTTGAAGAGCTTTCCAGGCAAATCATCCTAGGATGTTATCAACCCAAGGAAATTAGCAAATTAAGGAAAAAACAGATGAGTGAAGAACGCCAAAGGAATGGGTGGAAAAGGAATCTGAAGTAGCTGAATAAGAGAGTTAAGTAAAGCAATATTGGTGGGGAGGAGGACAAGGCGTGTGTCAGCAGCTATGACCTGGGACAGGTGTAGGAAAGTCACCATGGCTATTTATTGTGATGATGTATCTTATCACTGTACATCAAGTAGTCATGGAAAATGATTATTCTATCCAATAATATATTTTAAGTAATTATTCTTGTTTAAATATGAAAATATGATTAATCTATAAGAATTGCAAAGCTAGTATGCAGTATGACCTAAATTTATCAATAAATTTGTGCATATACAGATATGTGCACATAAACATTACAGAAATTGAGTGAGTTTACACACAGTTATTGGCAGGACTTGCTGATGGGTAATAGGAACATGATTGCTCCCTGTTATTTTTATAATTTTCTACAAATTCTTGTTTTGTGTATTACTGTTATAGTAAGAAAATTAGACATTTATATACATTTGAGAAAATACATTTATACCCAAAGAATTATTCTCCAAAGTAAATCATTGCTCTGTCATTAAAATCACAATGAGAATAGGTTATAAAAGAGGATAAAAATCACACCAAAACCACTGCACAGTGCCTACATTTTGTTGTTCCCTCATTGGACAGTACAGCATGGGGTATCTCAATGAACATCAAAAGTACTTTAATATATTTAATCCATTTTATTCCTATCATATTTCCTAGATTTGGCTAAATCTATTTTTCATTCTCTCAACCAGTGTCACCAAAGCCTAATGTGGAAAGAGAACAGAATGATTATAAAAATAAAATATTCTTCGTCTGCACAAATGCTGCTACTAAGACACTGTCAGCAGCTCACGCACTTAGAGTAATGTCCTTGCAAGTGTGGATGGTGGCACTGAGTCAGCAGGGCTGGCACTTGATCCCCTTCTGATCAGCAGCAAACATTTGCAAGACAGCTGGTAAAGTCATGGTTATACACAGCACGGGCATAACGCCTGATTTTTATTTTATATATGAAACTAAAGGGATGAATATCACCCCTTGGCATCAAGGACATTGTATTCCATATAACTCCTAAAACGCACGCCGACACACATATTCAAACTGGGACCAAATTCCCTATGATACACTAGACTTATTAAGGATTCACTTTTTTTTTTAAAACCCAAATCATAATTTCTCTGGTACTGTACACCTAAGAGGTGGGTGGACTGAAATGGTGATTTATGAGGCAGAGATGGAGGTTCTGGGATTAAGGGGGCATCCTTCATTAGATTAATATTTTTCTTTGGCTTCAATCCTGGTATCTAAAAACAAGAGCTTGATTAGTTTATTATTTTCCAGATTTACTCAACTGATGTAAGTTCTCAAAGTGCTGCCTAGTGTGGCCCTTCCCCTCTTCTGTCCCTTGCAATTCAGCAGTGATGGTACCTGTGCCTCCACTATTTCACCAAATATTCCAAGTAATGATGGGGAAAGAAAATGGGTACCACTGGGTTAGATGTTTGATATCTCCTGTTCTTTACATTAAAATGTTAATAGTGCAGGAGGCTGTAGTTGTCACAATGTTCTTAAACATTTATCTTGAAGGACTCGGGTGAGAGACTTGCCTATTGCAACAACAATAAAAAGTTTGTGACCAAGTCCTTTAGGGTCACATTAGGTTGCTTTTTTTTTTTGTATAACTGAATGGCCAAATATAGATTCACTAGTACAATACATATTGTGCATTGTAATTAACCCATAGAATGCAGGAGTTCTTGAAAGGAAAGTCTTGCAACCTGATGCTGAAGTTTCTTAAGCAGAGGGAAACCAGTCTTTGTTTTCTACCTTGCAGTCTTATCTGTAGTGACAAAATACTTTTGCAGCACACTATTTTCATAAGATCTCAAGTATGGGAAAATTTTGTAGAAACCATGGAAAATTAGGCTTGAAGCTGAGAAGAGCGTTAAGTGTGGGCCCTATCGAAGAAATGAATGAATAAAGGAAAATACTAATATAAAACACACAGACACACCTTTGCTCGTGTTCAATCATCCACACACATACACACACTCTGCTCCCACAAGTAGGAACACGTGCACGCCCCGCTCTGAACACATGCCGTGTTACACATCAACTCTGGATTGAGTTTTTAGTTGATTAATCACATGAAACTGAAACTATCCAAATAAACTCTTTTGGCAGTTATTGAAAGTCTTTTGAAGTAAGCCAGAATGCCTCTCCAGTCAATGTTTCCATACTGAATCAGTCCCTGTCACAGCGATAGTGTGTTTATTTTTTATGTTGGAACATAGATTTCTTCTTTCATTGCACCAGCTCGGCTAAGATAAAAACGAGAGGGAAGAAAACAGCATTCCATGGGACTTTTTCTCACTTTTGTGATCGAGCAATTTTTCTTCTTGCTTGGTGATTCCTCGTTAATTTTATGTTTCTATAGCCATGTGGTATGTTGGAGCTTGTCATTTGTGACAGGAACCGCGTGGAAGGATCCCTGTGAGAATTTTTCTAAAGGTAATTTTTAAAAATTTCCTCAATGCTTTTTTCTTTCTTTCTTCCTTCCTTTCTCTCTCCTTCCCTCCCTCCTTCTCTCTCTCTCTCTCTCTCTCTCTCTCTCTTTCTTTCTTTTCCAAGCCCCTTTAATGATCAGAAGCAAAAATTTTAATATGCCAAACTTAAAACTTAAGTACAAAATATGACAAAATTAAACACATCTAAAGTGAACACATAGTTTTCTATATCCCAAATAAAACTTCCTATTTCTCAATGTCCATGTTTTGGGTAATAGCATCAAACTGACTAAGTGGTGAAGTCATCCTCACATCCTCCCATGCTCGCCAAATTCAGTTACTCAGTATATGTGGTCTATTCTATTTTCAAAATGTTTCTTACTTCTCATCTTTTTGCTCGCTCCACACTCTCAAGGCCCCAGAGTAGGATCTCTTTGAATCAAGCCTGTTAATCTCCACTGTTAGTTTTTGTTACCGAAAGTCCTAATTCTGTTGTCAACAAAACTATTTCTAAACCACCAATCTGATCTTGTCTTCAAGGAATTTTTGAACGAAAATTTTAAATGGCTCCTTTATAAACTGGTCACAGCCTGACATCTCAGACCCATATGCTATCATTTCCTCTGCCCTTATCAACTATCTCGGAGGGACACTTTCTTACCATCCTCTAGGCACTACTATTGCCTGCATCTGTCTTTGCATGGAGAACCTCCTGAGATGGCAGTCCATTACCTCCCACACCACAGCACTCCTGCACCAGTCTAACCAACACCAGTTCAGCTGTCCGTGTTTATCTCCCAGCATGCTCCTGGTAAAGCTTCTATGCTTCCCTGCCAGGGCACTCTATTCATGCTCTCTTGGGCACTGCAGGGTAGCCTCCCAAAAGGTACATCTGCATCATAACCTCTTAAATCTCTGAATGTGAAGTTACTTGGGAAAAAGCTCTTCCCTGATTAATTAAGAATCTCACCATGAGATCATTCTGGATTATACATGTGAACTTTAAATACAAATCAAGCATCCTTATAAGAGACAGAGAGAAAAGACACTGTGTGAGAATGAAGGCAAAAATGGGGTTGGACACAAGCCAAGGAATACCCAGAGCCACCAGAAACTGGGAGAGGCAAGGAAGGATTCTCCACTAAAGCCTTTGGAGGGAACTAGCCCTGTCAGCACATTAATTTTAGATTTTGGCCTCTAGAATTCAGAGAATAAGCTACTGTTTCTGAAACCCACCAAGTTACTGTCAACTTGTTATACTAACCCTCCTAAACTAATGCAAGTAGTTATTTATAAATTCTTCCTACTATATCTTGAAATACTGGAGGTGAAGATCATAGTTTTTCTTTAATTAATAGACTTTATTTCTTGAACAGTTTTAGGTTTATGGAAAAGTTGTGCAGCACATTCTAATACATCCCCTCCCCTGTAATTTTCCCAGTTATAAACATCTTGCTTTAGTAATATACATTTATTACAATTAATGAGCCAGTATTGATATATTACTATTGTTTAAAGTCTGTAGCTTACACTAAGGTTCACACTGTTGTACATTCTATTTGTTTTGATAAGTGTATAATGACATGGATCCATCATTATCACACAGAATGGTTTCACTGCCCTAAAAATATCCTGTGTTCCACATATTCATCCCTCTCTTTTCCTAAACTCTGGTAACCATTGACCTTCTAGCCATCTCTATCTGCCTTTTCTAGGAGTCCAAGTATTTGGTAGGTAGCCTTTTGAGTCTGGTTTCTGCAATGTGGCAATGCATTTAAGATTCTTTCATGTAGTCAGTTGATTTGATTGCTCATTTCCTTTATTGCTGAATAATGATCCACACATGGATATAGGAGATTATAATTTTCTTCATCTTCATAGCCTCAGATCTTGCTCAGGGAATGGGACACAATGAAAGTTCACTGAAGGAGCAGATATGCAAGAAGAGACATGTTGCATGGATGAGTAGTTGAATAAACAATGAATGCATTTAAATGACTTATTGAATGTAAGTGAAAACTTGAAATCTAATAAAAGGACAAAGTGACTAGTTTTCTTGCCATCATTGAAAGAACCCAATTTTTATATCATCTCAAGCTAGAATTTTTGAGACCCCCTAAAATCTTTCCTAAAACATCAAATTTTTATGAGTTCGATGATTTAAGAATTTGAATGTAAATAACATATATAGACATATATATGTGTGTGTATAGTAAATCATCTATAATTTAATATATTTTAGGAAATAGATATTCCAAAAGTCTCTTTTAAAGTAAATGTTTTGAATTGTACTTATAAAAATGCCAGAAAATGGGGCTAGAGCAGTGGCTCAGCAGTACAGTGCTTGCCTGGTATGCGTGAGGACATAAGTCTGAACCCCAGCACTTCATACACAAGGAAGTGTTGAAGCAACTACAGTCACATGAAAAACTAAATAAAATTGATTCTCTTTCTCTCTCTCCTGCTCATTGTCCCTCTCTCTCTTTAAAACATATGCCAGAAAATAATATGAGAAGAATGTTTTCCATAGAATGAGTTGCTTTATCTAAAAGCAATGGGTAGTATACAGTCCAATCAAAATATCTTAGGTGCCATTTAATTTTTAAAAACATATAGAAACTTCTTGCATCATTAAAAAAATGTTGCTAAAGGAAATATTTGAATAGCTTCATAAAGATGTCAGCCTATAATGTAATTATATGCAGTTTATTTGTAGGGGCTTTAGGGGAGATACAGGAACCAAATCTATCATGTAACTGCATATTAGATCATTTCATTCATGTTCAATCATATTATCGGCATATCACAAATATAAAGGATTTCCTCACCCATTTAAGAATATCCTTTAAAAAAACTACAAATTCACATTGGCATCTGGTAATGGGCAGAAGCAGATTAATCATTTCTTTTTTAAATAATGAAAAAGTTCCCTTCAAAATGTGCCCAAAATGTTGGGCAGGAAACAAAATAGTATGACTTTGTTTACAATTTCAGATGGTTTTCAGTACATAAAACTCTGAAACATAAATTTGCTTTATTCAAGTTACTGTTACTTAGTTTATTGTTTATTAATTAATATAGTTCTATTTCTATAAGAAAGCTCATTTAAGAAAAGAGCAAAAGAAAGAAAAGTACCCACTTTGGGTGTTTCGGAAGGCACAGATTGCTGAAACATAGCATCTTTTTCCCCTTGAGGCTCCACCCAGTCACCTCCAACACCTCTAACTTTAGCCTTCTCTTTTTCCATTCTTCTCTTCTTTTGTTTATGATGAAATTTCTGACACATTTATCATCATTGGTAAAGTAAATTGATAAAACTGTGTTGCCGCCAGCTTGCTGTTGAATATGGAACAGAGCTGAAATCCTTCTGAAATAATCTCTGTTGTTTGGTTGATATTTCTTTTCTGCCTGAAGCAATCTTGTTTTGATTTGTTGTTTTTAAGTTTCTTTGATTTTTTTGCAACATACTTTGACATTTGACTAATAGAAAAATGTTTGCTTCTTTTCTTAGTCATTATTATGTGAAATGATTCATTTCTTTGCTTTTTTTTTAATAACCTCAGGCGTTCTTACTGGTGTCTCTAAATTCATCATGCAGCTGTTAAAAATTCTCTACTAGAATCCTAGCATGTGCACTCTTACAGTGTTATAAAACATGACTGCTTTTAAATGTTTGATTAATAATTGAATGTATTTGGTATATATGACAGCATCTCTGAGCCCATTGCTTTTCCCTGGAGTCAGAGCAGGCTACAGAGAAGATTGTTCTCTTACAAAGACATCCCAATGACTGGAGTTATAGTCATTGCCTCCTTTTTCTAGTGTTGTAATTACTTGAACCCAGGCGCATATCACTTCCTAGTCATCTATTCTGCTTTTATTCATCAATTTATTCGATAAACATCTGTTGGCCACTACTTATTTGTCATGCACTGAGCTGAACATTGGAACTTTAAAGGAGAGATCACAGTATTCACATAGCTTGTACATTTTGAGGCACATCCTGGTTCAGGAGGAAGAGAGACATACTTAAACATGATAAAAAGGAATAACGTCTTTCCCTGACATAAGCATAACTGAAAAAACATCATAAAAGAGACATCTTCAAAACGAAAAGGAGCTTTCAGAAATGTTTTAGATTGGGAAGAAGCATTTGGATATCATTATAAAGCTTTCTAGCTTTTGACAAAATTTTACACTCCTTCATGATTTAAAAAAAAAAATCTCAGCGAACTAGGAAGAGAAGAAATTTACCATATAGAAAAAACCTACTTATGTTCAATATAGCACTGGAAATCCTAGACTGAACAATTAAGGAAGAAAAAATAAATAATAAAAAGGATCTGAATTGAAAATGAAGAGCTCAAATGGTCTCTGCAGATGGCATGTTTATATATGTACAAACTCCAAAGATCACACACACACACACACACACACACACACACCAAAAAAAAACAGAACAAAACAAAAACCCTGAAAATCAGTAAAGTTTCAGGGTATGTCTGCACCCTAACAAGGAGCTATTCACTATCCAAAGCAGACATTAAAAAATATACTAGTACTCCAAAAAGAAGTTAGCAACAAATATAACTAAGGAAGTGAAAGTCTTGTACACTGAAAACTATGAAACATTGGTGAAAGAACAGAAGACATAAAATATCACATATGCATGGATTCGAAAAATCAATATTATTAAAATTTCTATACTGTTGAAAGAAATTTATAGATTTATTCAATCCCTATCAAAATCCCACTGACAAATTTTAAAAAATAGGAATCCCAATCCTAAAATTCATCTGAAACCACAAAAGACCCACAAAATACTTCCAACTCCTTTTTGATAAGGGAACCAAGAATAGGAAAAGCATAGTGTCTTCAACAAATAGTACTGGGAAAGCTAGGTATTCGTACAGAGAATATTCTTATTTTACAATATGTGCTAAAATCAACTCAAGGTGAATCAAAAACTTAAAACAACTGAAAGAATTCATTAGCAAAAGCTTTATGACATTAAGTTTGCCAGTGATTTCTTGGATATGACACCAAAAATAGAACAAACAAAGCATATTTAGACAGTGGGGATTGCATCAAACAAAAAAGCTTCTGTATATCAAACAAAACAACAGAGTGAAAGCACCACGTATTTGCAAATTATACATCTGATAAGGGATTGACCTCCAAAATACACAATTTACTGCTATAACCTAATCGCAAAATCAAAAATAAACCCTCCAAAGAAATGGGCAAAGAACTTGAATAGACTTTTCTCAAAAATAAGATGTCCAAATGGGCAACAATACATGAAAAAATGGTCAACATCAACTCATCAATAGGAAAATATAAATCAACTACAGGGGATAGCACCTCACACCTGTTTCTATGACTATAAAAAGAACACTGACAACAAGTGTTGGTAGGGATGTGGAGAATAGAGCCCTTTTACATTGTTGGTGAGAAGGTATAATGACGGAGCCACCATGGAAAACAGTATGGCAAATCCTCAAAAAATAAAAAATAAAACTACCATGTGATCCAACAATTTCACTTCCTGGTATGCATCCAAAAGAATTAAAATCAGTATGTTGAAGAGATTGTCTGTGCATCTGTTTTCACTGCAACATTATTTACAGCAGCAAAGATATATGGAAATAACCTAAATATCAATCTGTGGATGGAGAGGTGTTCATGTTTGTAGCATACACATACAATGAAATACTAGTTTCCCTTAAAAAGAATAAAATCCTGTCACATGTGACAACAGGGATTAAGAAGAAAATCCTGTCACATGGGACAATATGTATGTAATTTGGGAACAACTTGTGACAACATGAATAAAAATGGAGAACTCTGCAAAGTGAAATAAGCATGTCACAGAAGGACAAATACAGTATGGTCCCACATATATAAAGTATCTCAATAGAACCATGAAGTAGAATGATGAACTTCAGGGACTGGGGGCAAGAGGAAATGGAGAGTATCTTTGAAAAAGCAATAAAGGTTCAGTTATACAAGATGAAAAGATTCTCGAGATAAGTTAACAATATAGGACTGTGTTCCACAACCTTTATCCAACTGCCCTGCTATCACCATAAAACGTCTATAGGTGCTTACTTAACTGTTGCTTCCCCTTCAGTCTTCAGAACATCCGGCATCATTTGTACAGAACGCCATCCCCCCAGTTTTCCAGCCAGCGTCTGTTTCTGTATGTCTTCCTTAATACTTTCCTCTCCTTCAATGTTCATAAATAATCCATTCTCAAGTCCTACAGATTTCAACTTTGTTACAAATTTTTTTCTGTTCTTCTTCACCTCCACAATCACTACCAGTGTCTCTTTTGGTTGTACTCTGGTCCCTTTCCAAATCACTCCTAATATTACTCCCAGAGAGAAATATTTTTAAACCTGACTTAATAATGTTACTTTTACTTTCTAAACTTATTAAATATTGATTATTCAAATGTTTTTCACTATCTTTAATTAAAATTCGAAATCTTAACAGAATCTGTAGAATCCCATACATTCCAGCTATTTCATCTCTCTCCAGACACATCTTGAGTAGCTCTCCCTTGCTCACTCCACTTCCTAAAGGTTTTATTTCAAGTTCTTTGTGTCAAATTTTCCTCTTAAAGGACACAATTCAGACCAGACTAAAGCCCAGCTATACTCTTGATATGGTTTGAGTATGTCCCCCAAGAGTCCATGTGTTGGTGGCTTGGTCCTCAGTGTGGTAATGTTGAGGGTCAGGACATTTAAGAAATGGAGATTTTCCTGTTGCTCCATGGTTTCTCAGCATGGTGGGTGAAAGAGAGAATTCACTGAAATTCGGTATTGGACAGTCAGAGACTGTTAGAGACTCAGAAATTCAGATGTTTGAACAAAGAACAAAGTATAGTACATTGGAGCCAAGTTGGTTGAGGCAGCAGCGATGGTGCTGGATCATCATAGAGGGAGAAATATCACAAACAGACAGAGAAGCATACTGGACAAATTTGGCTTAAAGAAACAAGAAGATCAGTAAAATAGCCTGCACTTATCTGATCCACAGGCTGTACAATGAACTGGTGTTTGAAAAGTGCTCTGTATTTCTCAACCGGCAAGGAAAAAGCTAAGGAGAAAGTCATCTAGAGGAGGCCAAGCTGCAGCTTGCTACCACAAGAAGCAGAGAGATCATAGTAAATATTGCCGTACTATCCAGACAAGTGCCTACCTCATGGCCTACGGTATATCTAGCAGAACATGAGTAAAACAGGCACAGTGAAGAATGTATCCAGGGGAATTCAATACAGAAAAATAGAGGAGAGTGCAACTCACTTTCATTAAAGTCTGACAGATCACATTACCAATGGATTAGATTGGGAAATGGAACAAGTGGGTGTGAATACATTCAGGGACTAACCCTGGGGAAGCCATATTTGTAGGCAGCAGTATGTGTGAGTCCTGCAAAAGGTTGGCTCCACTGCCCCTTAAGTATAATTCTCAGGTGGTTGCTGAGATTCAGACACCAGAAGAGATCAGCATATTCCTGGTTCTAGTGATGTGTTGATTTAGTCTCTTTAGATAGGTACCACCATGAAAGTCCCTAGGCCTGGTTAGATCAAAGCCCCAGTCTCTGAGGTTACACTCTTAGAACTCTGCAGCAGACCTACTATGGGAGTACCTTGGTCTGGTCTGTCCAGATAAAACTCCCATTGACAGTACTTCCCATTCCATCCTACCTTATACTAGTGAGAAGGAAAGCTGGAAGCTATTTCAACCAGATTCAGCTTCAGCCACACCAACTGGCAGCTCTGTGAGCAATGCAAGAAGAGGAAGGGGTAAATAGCACCCAGCTCTTTCTCCCTTACTCCCCCACTGCCCCTCTGCACATCCCAAGAAGAAACAGAAACAGAAAGAAGAGTCAGGCATAGGCAATAGCCATCCATCCTCATTAACTCTTTTGACCACCTTGATGCAGACAATTCGTTTATTTTTTCACTAAGAATCTTTTTCTCTTCTTTTTCATTTTTCATCCTTTGTGTGTGATCTTGCTATGCTGACTGATTAACGGATATGTATTTACGTATTTGTTCCTTTTTTCTTTTTTTTAATTTTTGAACAACCATACAAGTTTTTAACAAAATAATATAAAATGTGTATATATTCTGGATATTACAATTACCCCCAGGAGTGCCACCCCCAATTACTCACCCTTATCCCTCCCTTCCCCTTCCCACAATATCTCTAAAAAAGGATTATATTGTATAGCATTACATCTTATCTGGATTTAACACATGATAATAGACCAACTTTCTCACTGGCCAGGGTCTAGTCCCAACCTCCACAGATGAGTGGAGACAATCGACCATTAGTTCTCTGGGTTAAGCTGATTTTACTCAGCATAATTTCTTCCATAGCCATCCATTT
>PVKS010023748.1:0-14338 GCA_004027875.1 Aplodontia rufa | reverse complement strand
CCCAGTGACGGACATCTGGGTTGTTTCCATAATCTAGCAATAGTAAATTGAGCTGCTGCAAAACAGGCTCCTTTTTTCACTTTTAATAACAGCTATTTCCTTGTCTTTGAGGTTTAGAATTGTTTGTTTTTGCTTTGTTATCTTTTTGTTTTTCTTGTTTCTTTCTCTCTTTTCTTCTCCTACTAACAGCCAATTTTCTTGTTCTTTCTCTCTCCCTTTATTTTGCTTTTTATATTTTTTTCCTCCTTACTATGACATCACTTAATACATCTCTTTTTTCTTCTAAGCATTCTAAACTTTCTCCTACCTTCCTATCACATTTTCTTTTCTCTTAATGAACTATATTTTACCATCTCTTACAACTAGTTGGTTTATGTAACTGTTATTCCCACCATCTTATAAATTATTACAAAATAATAATAAATTCCAAGAAAACAAGGAAAAACAACTGAATGAATTAAGGTAATTAGTACTGGATAAGGATGAAAAATTCAATAAGGAGATAGAGATACTGAAATAGCCCCAAGCAAAAATTTTGGAAATGAAAGACACAATAATTCAAATAAAATATTCATTTGCCTTGCTAATAGAGTAAATAATACTGAAGACAGAATCTTAGAGCTAGAAGACAAACTGGCTCATCTTGAACATTCAAACAGTATTAAAGACAAATAAGTAACCATGACTGGATTATACAAGGACTCTGGGACAACATTAAGAGACAGAACTTAAGAATCATGAATTTAAAAGGGTTGTGAGATGTGGGCTAGCTAACAGCATGGATAATCGCTTTAGGGAAATAGTAATAGAAAATTTTCCAAACCTTGAGGATGAAATGAACATCCAGATATAGGAAGCATTCAGAACGCCACATAAACAAGATCATAAAAGAACCTCTCCACAACATTATAATTAAAATTAATACCATAAAGAATAAGGATACAATTTTAAAAGCCCCAAGAGCAAAATATCAGGTCATATTTAAAGGGAAACCAATCAGAATTGCTTATGATTTCTTAGCACAAACTCTATAATCCAGGAGGGCTTGGAACACATTATTCCAAGTCCTGAAAGAAAATAACTGTCAATCAAAATTGGTATATCCAGGTAAGTTATCCTTCAGAATCAAAGAATAAATAAATATTTTACAAGATAATCAGAATTCATGACTACCAAGCTGGCACTATAGGAAATACTTGAAAGAACCAGGCACAGAAGTGTATGCCTGTAGTCCCAGCAAGTGGAAGGTTGAGGCAGGAGGATCACAAGTTCAAAGCCAACCTTAGCAACTTAGTGAGACTATCTCAAAATAAAAATAAAAAGAACTGGGGATGTGGATCACTGGTTAAGTGTCCCTGAGTTCAATACCTAGTACCAAAAAGATAAAGAAAAAAAAAACTTGAAGAAATACTAAACACAAAAGAAATTTTTAAAAAAACACAACCCAGGGCTCAAAAATGGGAAAATCTCATTTGTAAAGTAGCTAAGCAAATGTAAAATAGGACCAAATTAAACATTAGAAACAAATCAGAATTGTTGGCATAAATAAACATCTCTCTCTAATAATAATACTGAATGTAAATGGTCTTAACTCTCTAAAAGACTTAAACTGGCAGAATGGAGTCAAATACAAGACACAGCTATATGTTGTTTGTAAGACAAACAGACAAAAACAGTCACAGGCTGAAAGTGAAAGTTTGAGTTGATTTATCGTGCTATAAACATTTGTCAGCAGGGTTTAACAATGTTCTTGTGGGACCCCTGAGTTAGTTCTTGTGAGTTGTTAGTAAAAGTGTGACCCTGGCCCCCATCTCACCGCCTTCCATATGATCTCACACAGGTTCCCACTGTTGTGATTCCATCTGCTACAGAGTCCTCACAGAGCTGAGCTAATGCCAGAGCCATTCCAGAACTGTGAGCTACATAAACTTCTTTTCTTTATAAGTGTATAGCTTCAGGTATTTCACTATTGTAAAATAAATTGGACTAATACAGGCCCAGCTTAGCTGCCTTAACTTGTTTCTTTAACATCCCTGTTTCCTAGCACAATCACATTCTGAGACACTGGGTTGGGGCTTTGACACATGAGTCATGATGGAGGGCCACAATTCAACCTGTAATTAATGAAAGAGTGTGTCATCATCCAGGTTACAGTTTATAACCTGAATTAACAAAGCTTATATGGTGGTATAACCTCACTATCTCAAACACATTAGACAGAAGTAGGAATGACTCCCCTTTTCCTCATTGCCCATGACACACTAGGAGACTCTATTCAGTTCTTTGATGCTCCACTATACAGATATACTTTGTGGCTGATGTACCAGCCCCAGATGTGGTGAACTGGGCTCCTGACAGCTCATGCTACACCCCTGCCTGAGCAGTTCCCTCAGCTTCAGAAAGTGACTTTTCCATGGTGCCCTGGAGAGCAGCCTGTGGTCAGTGACTGAATGATGTGAAAGTACAAAGCTTGGTTCCTTTGCCTCAGCGGGGGCAGCCTTGATGAGCCATCCCAGCAACCAGAACCTTGTTCACTGATCCTTTTACATTTCCGCATTGGCTTCTTTTCTTTTTATACAAAAAGTCCATTTGGCTTTTTCTAAGTTCCTTCAATAATACCCTATTTTCTTTAAGCTGCTGTATTGTCACCAAGGACTTCAAATTCATCACACTATATTCATTTACAATATACATACACTTTTATTATATCTATGCCCAGCCCTTTCTTACTAACCCCTTTTTGCCCCTGTCTTTTGCAGTGTAGTTCTTAAAAAAGAGTCACTGTATTTGATATTTCTACTTCCTCACACCTCAGTTCTCTTTCCAATCGACTTCAACTGCTCTTTTTGAATATACTTTCTGCTGAAATCACTCACATCAAGATTACAACAAGCTCGTTTTAATAAGTCTGATTATAAAGGCTTTCTTAAGAATGCTTAACATTTACCCTGTTTACTGAAAATCTTTCTTGGCTTCAATGATACCTGCTAGTTTGTGATTTCCCACAACTGTTCAAAGCTATTACCAGGTGCTTTCTCTGACTCCCTGTGTCTTACCACTACCAGAACTGTTGGGATTTCTCTGGAGTTCTTGGATCTCTTCTCTCAATGCTTTATATGGTCTAAGAATGATCACATTCAGTTTCTTGGCCTCATTGACTGCATCCATCCAAAACCCTAATGCAGAGCTTTATTTTGAGGATCAAATTCTGCTCCATTCCCTACTGCCCTCAGTGTAACCCCATGTTTCCAAACCCAAATTCATTATCTTCCTTGCTACTCCTCTACTACCCATATATAATTACTCCATTCACTCAGCAATACAAATGAGAAAGTTGGAAATAATACTTTTTTCTTCACCTCTCCTGCCTCCAAATCACCAAATAACTCTGCTTTTCAAAAAGCAGAGAGTGATTTTTGAAAATACACTTAATATGTGAGCCTCTCTCTTGAATCTTTTCAGTGATCTTTGTTGTCATCAACATAAAGACCTATTTTGTTTGTAAAGCTCATGAAAACATTTAGGAACTAAATTCCTTTATCAGAATACTCCATTTTCATTATCCTTGTCTTTCACGTCTAGAAGGATAGTATAACACAGGAGTACAGCTGCCTAAATTTGAATTCATTATTTACTATCTGGATTATGTTTACTATTTGTATAGAGCAAGACACTAAATTTGTCCATACTTCATTTTCCTTTAATGTTAAAAGAAAATATTCGTATGTACTTGCATGAGAATTAATTGACATCTGAAATATAAAATTCTGCAATGTTGTGTGGCTAGAAGAAAACACTTAAACTTTAGCTATGCTCATTGTTTTTAATAGTGGTAATAGTAGGTTCCCATTCTGGACATTAAATTTCTCCAGGGAAAGTGCTGTGCTAGGCATAAATAGATATCAATTAAATTATTAATATTATTTATTATTATTGTTGCATGGATAAAACAGTGCAAGAATTCTACTTTATAAAGCAAACTCATGACATTGCCCACTATTATACTTCTTTGAAGTCTGAAATAACTGTGAAAAATAAGCATGTTTCAAAAAATTAAAGTAAGTATAAACTGAGATTCTAGTAGAATGGCAATGTTCTAATAATACATATAAAATGAAAATAGACATTAATATTATGCCAGGAATCAATCATTTCAAATGTAGAAATTTGAGAAACAAGTATTTTAAAATATTCAAAAAGAAAGTGAGAAACTTATAAAACTATCATAGCTTGACTTTAGAAAAAGTAAATTTTGCAAAATAAATTTCAACCAAAGGATGACTTTCAAACTTCCTTATTTAAACCTTTTGTCTAAGACTGAAACTCCACAACTTGACTTGTCAGACTGCAATCAATATAGCAAAGCTTAAGAAAGACAGGAATGAACAAGCTGCTTCCCAGACTAGGAAGGTTATTAGAGTTTGATCCAGTCAAAGCCAGCTACACCATATGGTTGCTGAAAAATTCACTCATCAGGCAGAGTCATAAAACTGCAGTATATTTCTGGAGACATAAAACTCCTACCTATTAAGGATCAAAAATAACCAGTGACAGAGAATTTGCCAGGAAGAAAAGTAAGACAAGATGAGAAATCTTCAAAAATGTGCTTGTGATGTTTTTACTGTATGTAACTACATAGAGGACAGGGAGACTTTCAGGACCACGGAGGTAGACACACAGAAACTCAGTTTATCCCTGCTCCTCACACAGGCCTATCCAAAGACCTCTTTAACCATGTGTCCTGGTTCTACAGCTCAAATATATTTCCTTCTATTCCATAAAATTTTCAGAATGAAGCAAGTCATATTTTTTATGAAACCACAGTATTTAGGTATAACATGCCTACAGTTCTAAATCAAAGTAAGTCCAACTCTGAGTCACTTGTGAGAAATTCTCTCGCACATTGCAAATCCCTAAGTCCCAAGGATTATACATAATCTAGAATGTTTGACAAGGACCTCTTGGTTATTTGAATTTCATTTTCCAATGTGCATTGATTAAGTGGAAATGATCTCCTGATGGTAAGAGTCTCTGCTTGTGCCTTGTCAGTATTGGGAGAAGAGATTTTGCCCAGAGAGGGAGACTCAGCACCCAGGATCTAGACTTCTAAGAGTTCCTTTAAGGTATTACCCTTCAAGTTTCTGCCATTCCTTCAGTGATCTAAAGAAACTGGTAGCTTCTTTCAGAGTAACCTAAATGACAGATTTCAGCTAATCAAAATGAATCTTTATTTTTGTTTTCCCTAGTTCCCATAAGTTTTATTCAATGAGGAAATCTTTCTTCATTCTTGGATGGAAAGCTAGACCCCATGAGTTTGACTCATTCTTATATAATTGATCACTTTAAGTCCCAAACACTATCTTATTTCAATAATTATAAGGTCCAGAACAAAATCTTCATAGGAATTGTGAACTAGATCAAACATGTGTCCTCTAGTCAGATCAGCTGTATTTTGAGACCTATGTAAAGGGGCATGAGAGTGAAAATCAAATATTTTAAGTCTATTATACTCTCTGATCTTAGCATATAATTATACTGTACTCTTTTTTATCTTGTGAGGAATTTTCACAGGCTTTTCAGTGATACCCTCTTCTGGAAACTTCTATCCATGACCATCTGCCCTTCTAAAAAAAATACTTTGGATTTTCTTTCAAAGTCTCAGTAAACACTTTCCTCTCTGTTGGGATTTCTTAAGGACCTAGTCACCCTCTTCAGAATGATCTTAGGTAATTTCTTATTAGCACTTTGTCATACATATGCCCTGCAGAGATCTGCAAGATCCATCCTTTGCTCTGATAAATTCTAGAAGTACATTGTTTGCACTGTTGCAATACTCTGCTGGTTCCATTCCCAAGCAACTGGCTTGTCCTCCTGCCCACCAGGGCTTTACATGTGACCCCCATCTGCATGAATAAACACATACCATAGCGTGCCAAATTATCTTGTGAAAACCTGCTTATTAGGCTTCAAAAAGTGGCAGACTCAGCTGCCTCTGGTAAAGGGTGCCTGGTTGGTGGTAAAGCTCAGGGCACCATCTTCTTCTAAGGTATTACTCACATTTCAACCCCTTGCATATTCTTCATCTACAGAGAGTCCTTGGAATACAGAAACTGGAACTTCAGATATTTGTTTATTAACATGAACTACATGTAATGATGTGTCTCATATCTTAGTCTCCGTCCTTGGAGCGCGTTTGAAACTGAGTCAACACCAGTCTCGTTTTAACATCCCATCACAGCACTTACACTAGAGCAGTCATAGTTGGGGGCAGGTTCTCAGACGTTGTTGTTTATTCCTTTCTTTCTTTTTTTTGTTTTGTTTTGTTAAGAGAGAGGGAGAGAATGAGAGAGAGAGAGAAAGAATCAATTTTATGTATTTTTCCATCTGGCCTTTGTTTCACCAACACTTAGTTGTATATATGTGGTGCTGGGGTTCCAACCCAGGTCCTTGCACATGCTGCAAGTGCTGCAATTGCTGAACCACCACCCTGGCCCCCCTTTCTTATTGATCTCCAGAAAAATACAATCATTTCTTCTCAATTTAAGTTGGTTTTCTAATCCTCTGTGCTTGGATTGAAGTGGGTAAAAAAGATATCAAGACCTTTCTTGTTTTTTTCTAATGAACTGAGTCTTTCATTGGATTGATTAATGAAAGAATTATAAGGCATTCTTATGATCTACAGATCAGTTACTGCTTGGAAACTTTATATACATATATCATACTAATATATATTATGTGTAATTTTTCAATATAAAATTACATACGCTATATGGACATATGTGTGTTTTTATATTTCATTACTCAAATATTCAATGCATCTGGAAGATCTGACATTTGCATTGAATGATGAATCCTTAGTGGTACTGAAACAGTCCTTGGACATACCGAGTGCGTGTAAAAGGAAATTTTATGACTTTCATTGAGGCTGAATATAACAAAATCAATAATCTTGAACAAAATCAATAATCTTGAAAAACAACCTGTGGCTATTCCCAGGTTATGTGTCAAGATTATTGATTTTGTTACATTATTCTAACAGGTAATAGTCAGATTCATTCATTAGTAGGTTTTTCCCCCTCCTTTTATTTTTGACATCAACTAACTGTATCAAGTCTTGTCTGTATGTAGAAGACTAAATAATGCAGTGAATAATCACAAAAGAAGAACCTCCTCACTACTGGTGAGCTGTTATTATTTTTGTGTTCTATTTAACAGAAGAGAAAGATAAGGACTATTCTGAAACATTTGCTTGAGGATCCAGAGCTGAAGCTTGATTTCTGTATGTAAGCAGCAGTTTGAAATTAAACCAAGTGTTGGAATAAAGGAGCATATTAAAAATGACTATACTGTCAATTGTTTGACTCTTCAGATAAAATAATATAAATTTGACAACCAGAAAGCATAAAAGCTTAAATGAAAAAGGAACTATATTTCAGATGAAAGTACTGATTTGCTTTCTTACATATAAATTACAGAGTGATTACTATATATACAGTGCATGAAATATTTCAGTTGTCAAATATTTTAGTACCAAACTATGCTACTTTCCTCCTCCACATATAATAAATAATCTGAACATTTATTTGGTTCAAATCAAAGCTATTTTCTTAATTCATTGTTTTAATATGTCCTAGAATGTCCTTCTATATGTATGTATGCACATGTGTGTGTATATACAGAGAGACAGACGGATGGAAAAAAAGAGAAGACATTGAGTTTATTAGTAGTAAAAGCTAACTCTGATAATGAATTAATATCAGTAACATGGAAATTAGTGTTTCAAATGAATGTTGTAGAACATGATTTTTCTTTTTCTGTCTACAGGAGTGATAGTAGCCCTATCCTTTCAACAGTTAGATTGTATTTATAGGACACTAAGTGATGCATCTCAAAAATGTATTTTAAGGACATGGTATAAAAAACTCATTTAAAAATATGGGAAAAAGTGACACCAATCACATTTTTTAAAAGACAGAGGAACAGTGAGAGAGAGACATGAGAGAATCCATTCTATTTAGTTTTTCATGTGGCTTTTGTTTCTCCAAAACTTTGTAATGTACATGGTGCTGGGGTTTGAACCCATATATTTGTGCAAGCCAGGGAAGTGTTGTAACTTTTGAGCCACTGCTCTAGCCCCTACCAATTCACATTTTTAAAATGACAGAAATAGCTCAGTGTATTTTCTGTAGAGAGCACAGCCTTCAGTTGGGCCTGTGCACTGAGCAATTTGAGAACCATCTTCACATGACTGCAACAATCATGTGGAATAGGAGATAAATATTTCTCTAGATATCAAAAGAAAAATGAGCAAAAGATAGAGGGAGACCTGTTTGCATCACAGATAACATGGAATATCTTGGAAGACAGTAAATTCATCACCATGTCGGGTGGTCAGATAGGAGAGAGGTGTTAGCATGTCTCTGATGGGTTTGTGAATCCTGTTCCATCACCAACAACCACGCTAGACTCCCATGGACCATATTTAAATGGGTTAAAGGGCATATGGATAGGTGTACCAGTTGGCTCCCTATTCTGAGAAGCCTTCTATTGACTCCCACTGTTGGGCCTTGAGCTCAATAGAGCAAATAATCCACAGTCACAAAATACTTCTGTTTTTGGATCATTCAAAATGGTCAACTTTCTCCACTGGACCCTAAAGCTACTCTGGATAATCCTTATGTATTTGTTCAATGCCCCCATACAATCTTTTGTTTTGTTTTATTTTCAATCACAAATCTATTTTAACAGAATTCATAAATTATCACAAATCTATTTTAACAGAATTCATAAATTAAAAATTAATGTGATACATTGACAGACCAAAAGAGCACTTTACTTTTTCAACATCTGTACTGTTGTTATTTATAATTTGTTCTAATTTGGTTCTCTGCCTTACATGTTTTTTAAGTAGTGGGTGGAAAGATAGAAATCCATTGTTTGAACTGAATGGTATATAAATATCTGAACTGACTACAATAATGGGTCTATTGTGCATCACACAGTAGAAACATTGAGATAAATAATGTGTCAGAGGCATATCACATTGTTACTACATATGCATTTGTGATTGTACAGCAACACAATTCCTCAATAAAATTTAAAAATACAAATTTAAAAAAAAAAATCAAGGAAGCAAAGTTTTCAGGAAAACATACCTTGTTACGCTTATTATAAACACCTTTGATTTTATCTAAACACAGCCAAGTACAGAGTGGCCATATAAACTTGGTGTATTGCATAGCAACCACGAAGCATATAAATTTGTATGTGTATTTGTTTTCAGTACTTTCTAATCATTAAATGAAGGTTAAACACAGTTCATCTTTAAATTCAGAACACTATTCTATACATATGGAGCTATAACCTTTTTCTCCCATATGGTGTCATATTTATTTCCACAAAGGAAACGTGATGACAGAAAAATTTTTTAACAAAAAGATTCCAAAAAATATGTATTAAAACAACAGTAGATTTCCCAATAAGCAAAGAATTCAGTGCCTCATTTTTCAGCCAGTTGAAGGAGCACTGAGAATATACTGGCTTTGGAAAAGATACACGTTTCCAGCCAAAACTCTTCAGAAAAGTTCAATAAGAATAATTTCCATTCAGGAATTCCATCTTTCATAAGCCAGGTGTCAAGACTGTCAAAACTTTGGACTGTTTAGTCTTATCAAACCTAATAAAACAATCATACATAACCACAAGGAAACAGTTTGTTTCTCTTCTCCTCACAGCCTCAATTTCAAATTCAATTCAGTTTACTAAAACCCAGTTTTGCATTCTTGAACATCTTGTTTGTATTTCTATAAAAGATTTTCTTGAAAGTATGTCAATAAAAGGAGTCACTCATAGATATACATAAAGAATGATATTCAGGTGTATATTGTATATTGAATTTAAACCATAAGACATGAAGTCTAAACAGTATTCTTTCCAAAAAATAAAAGTCATTGATAGGAATCACTTAGTCTTATCTTCATAGGAAGTCAGATGATGTCTGATGGATATTATTTTGTGCCAAATATTTGAAATTCAGTACAGAAACAGGGTTTGCAGACTGCCTGCTTGTAGCATGATTCCATTTTGTGGTACAATGACTTTCCCTGCAGAGTTTCTGAGTTGAAGAGAACCTCCTTTTCCTTGTTTTGGTTTGCAGTTCTACAGAAGGAATGCAGTGGAGGGAATTTCCCAACTCAGAAATGTTAAGCTCCACTTATGATCAATATTATTTAGACCAATTCTCTACCTTAATAAAATTCATCAAAGTCTCTTTTAATTTCTCCATTAATATATTGGCAAAAAAGAATGAAATTCATTTCTCCCAAGGGCTGATGTGATCGTTAGGTATTATTCTAGCTCAGGATAAAGCATGAGGTAGATTGAGTTTTTGAAATTCTTTCTAGGTTACCTTCTCCTGATTTAGGAGAGGATAATGTAAACCACCCTTTAAGACCTACCACATAATTGCTTATGAATGATCTTAGCAATTTTGAGATTTAAGAATTTCTGGCCATTAAGGAATCAGTAGCTATACTAACCAATTACTAGACAATAGTGTAAAAAATCAGGAAAAATGGGTGTTGGGCACCAAATGCTCGGGGGTGTATGTCTTTTATTGGGTTCCCTGGCTCTTGGGCCAGATTCACCTGCACTGCCATAGTGAAGGCAGGCACAGCGAAGTAGCACCTGGCCCCTGTTGGGCAGTGACTTTTTAGGCTGGGGTGGGCAGAGGAAGTTTGGGGGCCTTGTCCTTTGGGGATTGGCTGGTGACTCAATCAATCATCAGGGGATGGCAAGACCCCATTGGGGTTTGTCTGCCAGAGTCTGATTGGTTGTTCCTTTTCTGGGTGGGCTACCTGATGCCCTGCCCCCATCAGCCTGGAATTGACCTAACATACAAGATAGGTGCTTTTTTACATTTTTTTTTTTTGTCTGTGAGTCTCAGCTGTTCCCTGAGGCCCTTATTCAGTCCTGCAGTTAATTAAAGGGAAGTCTAAGCCATGACTCATTTTCAAGTCACTAGGTCCATTGGATGTTTCTTAGCATAGAATACAGAGGTAAATGTAAGTGTTCTGTCAAGTTTAAGATCAAGTCCTTGACCTCTACAACAGTCTTCACAAATAAATATTCTGCCATGCCTGAGTCCTTTCTTGTAATTGACCAGATACTTTAGTTCCTTTCAGAATGCTTGGTCTTGTTTACTTTATTTGTGTTTCTCTAGAAGCTGGAGTCTGGTCCTAATACTGGCCACTGGGGCCACATCTTTCATTGCTGACCTCCAGGGTATCCACTTGTCAGGCCTCAATGATAATAGGCATCTCTCTGAAGTTACAACTAGTAACTAGTAGAAGTACTCAGAGCACTGAATATTTTTCTAGTGTTGTAATACATTAGAACATCAGGTATTATATTTGCCACATTGGAAAGAGTTGAAAACCACTTATTTTAAGAATTATTAGGGTAATGTGGAAGTATAATTTGTCACTTAGTTCCAAGTGTGAATCCTTTGCATTGTTGTATCTCTTGCAACCTAAATGGAACCTGGTTCAAATGTCTTCTGTGTCACCTTGAATCTTCACATCTAACGGCCATGTTCTGATCTGCTCCAGTCTGATTACAAAGCTCAATTCTAATATCTGAAAGATTCATTTTGGAGCATTAGCAACATTAAAAAACTATCAGTGATATCAAGATGAGATTAGATGTTGCAGAAATTGATAGCAGAGCAAAAAGTAAATAAACTGAGGCAAAATGGAGAAGCAAGAGGGTATACATTTATGACCTCTAAAACACATCGAATGTATAGAACAAATCAAATTGACTTAGCGACAGTTCCTCAGGGCCATACCTGACATGGAAAAATGTTCAGGCACAAAAATAATTATGTTTGAGTTATAAACAGCATCATCTTCAATACTATTTTAATATGCTTAGATTATAGACTTTTTTCCACACATGTTTTGGAATATATTTATCTGTATATTTCTGTGTTCTACCTGAAATTTTGGCTCAAAGTCTGTTTGTGAATGAGGTTGTACATGTCTTATTTGTTAAAGTCTAATGAAGTGTTCTTCATTGTCCTCACATAGAGTCAGTCTAATGATAATGCTCATTTTTCTAGCAAGCTTCTTTCCTATAAATTATCATTCCAGATGGCATTCCATTGTTTGAAAATTGATGCCACTAGCCTCCTTTTAGGAAAAGATTGTATTTAATAGGAAGTCTGGCAGTGTTTTTCTACAAGAAGGGAGAGAGGGTGCAGCTTGAGGAACAATATTAGTTTTCGCAATTGAATTGTTCTTCTATGAATTACTTCCTAAAAACTGATGTAAGCAAGTAACTCTTCCAAGTCTCTAAAAACTGCTTTACAACAGGAAATATCAACAATTTGCTGAAAATATTTGCACCTTTTTACTCAGGAAATGAGAATCAAAAATGATTATTATCTTTTTCTCCTTAAGGAAACCTATCTTAGATGCATGCCTATGTCATCCAACACATACCTTAGCCCTGGGTGTGTGTGTGTGTGTGTGTGTGTGTGTGTGTGTATCAAGAAATGCTCATACACTCTTGCAAAAAAAATGTATCTTTTCCCCCTATAATATACTATAATAAACATAGTTTAAATGAATTAATTTCATAGGTCACTGGAAGCAGGGAAAGACTTTTTTGTTATTTATTGTGGTTCTCTTGGTGCCTTTGCTCAAGCCAACACAGGCTAGATACTTGATTAATATTTGCCAGATGAATAAATGGATGCTGTTTATAGTCTCAGCTGCTATCTGGCAGTTTCTTTTTTCTTTCCTTTCTTTTCTTTTCTTTCTTTTTTTTGAGAGAGGGATAGTGAGAGAGAGAAAGAGAGAGTCAATTTTATTTTGTTTTCATGTGGCTTTCATTGCACTGACACTTCATTGTGTACGTGGTGCTGGGATTTGAACTCGCATCCTCACACATACATGCCAGACAAGAGCAGTAACTGGGGAGCCACCGCTCCAGCCCCTGTCTAGCAGTTTCTAAATAAACTGAAAGACTCTGCTCTCTCATTATGTGATTCACATATCTTAGGCCTCAAAGACTCAATATCCAATTATCCTTCCAGGTGACAAAGCTAATGTGTTGCCAGTATTGTGTCCGAGAAAGACAAAATATAAAGACCAAGGCTATATGAAAAAATGTGAAGAAATAATAATCATAGAAACCTGAGAGCCAGGCATGACTCCTTTCTTTTATTGTAGTCCAGATGATCACAATCATGTTGACCTTAAACAAATGAGTTTGTCTGTCAGAGTATCTTCCCACTAAGTGTGCTAAGTGAAGATGATTTAGGTCTCTAAGTCTCATTCAGGTTCTACATACTAAAATCTAAACTATTGTCAATACCAAATAATTGTGACCATGCTGAGAAATGAGGAATCTCATACCCTGTTGGTGGGATTTTAAAACTCATTTCACCACTCTAAAACATAAAATACATCTGTCATAGGACCCAGCAATTCCACTCCTAGGTATATACACAGAAGAAATGAACACATCCATACAAAAAAACTATACACAAGTACTTACATAACCTTTGTTAAGAATTGGAGACAAACTATATGCCCTTCAGTCAAAGAAGGTAAAACTAAGAGTAGTGTGTATTTCCAATGGAGTATTTGTAATAAAAAAGAAAAAAATTATTGAATCAAACAACAACATAGGCGAATCTTAAATGCATTTTGCTGAGCTTAAGAAGTCAGATGCAAAAAGCCATACACTGATGATTTCATTGACGTGGAAAGCACTGGTGAAGGCAAAACCATGTGGTGAAAAACAGGTCAGTGACTGCCAGGACACGTAAAGACAAAGATGTCTTAAGAATTTGGAGAAATTTTTTAGTGAGAACGTTCTCTATGAAACCATTATAGTGACAAATGATCCCAAGCATTTGTCAAAACCCAGATAACCATGCATAAGAAAAAAGTAAAGTTTACCAAGAGTAAATTTAAAAAGATATCAATCACAATTTGGGGAAAGAGGACAAAGAGGAAGGTTATATTTTTACAAAAATAAATTAATTATATTAAAGGGATGGAGACAAAAGGAGCTGAAACAGTATGTTTTGGTTTGCAAATTTGTTTGTTTCAGGGATATAGATTAGCAATTTTAGAACTATTTCATTTGGATCTTAGGTTTGCACAAATAAGTATACAATAGATAAGAGCCAGTTATCACACCAGAGGAAGAAACAATAATGAGGGAAAAGGTAAGGCTGAAATAAATCCTGTGGGACTGAATTGGAGTGGATGATATCAATACTGACTCATTAAAATATATATATATATATACATATATATATACT
>PVKS010023747.1:0-31955 GCA_004027875.1 Aplodontia rufa | reverse complement strand
TTTTTTTTTTTTGCATATTTTATTATCTCACAAAGAGTTTCCAGGGGCTGGGGCATTGGCTCAGTGGTTACAGAGCTTGCCTGGCATGCGCGAGGACCTGAGTTCAAACCCCAGCACCACGTACACAACTAAGTGTTGAAGCAATGAAGGCTACTTGAAAAACTAAAATTGATTCTCTCTCTCTCTCTCTCTCTCTCTCTCTCAAACTCCCTCTCTCTTCAAAACAAAACAAAACAAACAAGCAAAAACCAAAGAGTTTCCAGACAATGTTGACTGTAGTGGTCATGGTGGAAATTCTTTTTTTTCTTTTTCTTTTTTTTTTTTTTTAAAGAGAGGGACAGTGAGAGACAGAGAAAGAGAGAAACAACTTTATTTAGTTTTTCACATGGCCTTAGTTGCTCCAACACTCAGTTGTGTATGTGGTGCTGGGGTTTGAACCCAGGTCCTCATGCTTGCCAGGCAAGCGCTGAAACCACTGAGCCACTGCTCCAGCCCCATGGTGGAAATTCTTACTTTGATTTCAGTTGTCAATGAGAATGGCTTCAGAAACTATATTTTCCCATTGAGTATGGAGATGGCCCAGGTGTGAGGATATTCCTGTTGTGTCGACCATCCTTGGATTTGTTAATCGATGAGAAGGATTAGCAGGACTCAGCATATGGTCAAACCGACGCTATCATTGATTGCAGAAGGACACAGAGTGAAATCGGCAATGGAATGACACACGGAATGAAGTCCAGGGGAATCCAGACACAAGCTCTTCAGTGTCCTCCTTCAGTGGCGTCATCTAGGATGCTCATTGCTCTGGCGATGAGTGGCACAACACATGTGATATGACGCGTGCCATCAAACTCATCAGACACTTACATCAGGGTTTTTATTGGAGACCGGTCACATAGGAAGACTCTGCTTGGCATATCCCAAATTCCCCACTCCTAGAAGGAAAGCCGGTATTCAGCGTCAAACACAGTTTGCATAAACAGTTTAGGCATAGCGAACCACTCATCAGTTAGCAGGTGGGATTGCTTGAATTCCAAGTGCCCAGATGTCAGTCAGGGCCCAGTATATAATCAGGACTTTCTCAGGACCTATGCACACCTACATTGTGGGGGTGTGTGTGTGCACGCGCACCATTTTGCCATTCTGTGATATCAGTTATGACAACTTCATAGTATAACTTAGGCAGAGTCTTATCCTTTTTTTATTTTGTAATGAAATAGTTTATATAGAATGGGACTTTTATGCTCTTTGGAGATGTATAATAACTTGCCTATAAAATTACCGGGGTCCAGAATTTTCACTGGGGATAATTAAACATAAGCTTACATCTTGATTCAATTTATTTTTTTCTTACCCACACCTGCCCTTGCCAAAAGTTATCCATCTCACTGAGATTGAATAATCTATCTATGCACCTGTTGAATTTTTTAACTTATAATTTAAAAACCTCTGTCCTATGCCTCTATCATCTTTCATTCCTAAATGAATTTATTTATGATTTTGCTTTCTATATTTATTGATTAGCTTATCCAGAGATTTGTCTGTTTTATTGAATTTTCAAAGACCTACTTCTTAGGATCATTTATCAATTTTGCTTTTCTATTTTTAATTCATTTATGTATTTATTTATCTTCATTATCTTCTTTGCTTGAGTTATATTTTGTCATTTTTTTCTTAGTTTCTTGGGTAGAAAACTTTCTTATATTACCTTCTTATAAAATAGTATCAAATTTTTGTGGCTACATGTTATATAAAATACAGCTTTAGGGGAGTGTCCCCATGAACTTGGATGAAGTGCCACCGTGGCCCATGGGCAGGGTCTGCCAGGCAAGGTGGCATTGGACTGAAAAGATGTCCTTGTGTGATGACCTGGGAATGGAGATCAGTGACAAAAACAGAAGGCTGGTCTTTCAAACTTCTGTAGTTTCAGCTTCAGGTGAAGAAGGCAACTCTCACTCAAGCAAATAGTCAAAGGACAAAACGGAGTAGAGTCCTTTCCCCAGTCATTGACCAAAAGCAAGGTGGCTCCTCAGATGACATGCAAATCGTGGACACACGACCACATGTAGCAGCTGGCCTGAAGGACCCTGTTCCCAGTGGGTTTTCTGCAGGGGAAGTTCTGAGGAAGATGATCCTGGGTTTCCTAATGATTATGAGAAAGTAGTGGAGCCCAAAGAGGGGAAAAGCAGAGATAGCGGAAGCTGGAAAGACAGAGGGCAACAGAAGAAAGGGAAAAGCGGCGTAAAGATAGACCTGAGGCTAGTGGGGTTTCAAGGCCACCTGATATAGATTCTGGAGAGAGGAGGAGAAGAGCTATGGGAGGTGCTGCCATCACCCTAACCCACTTCTCCTGTAAAGAAAGAGGAAGAGTTCCCCGGAGGTTTTCTTTATGAAGAGGACTCCAGAACTCGATCTCAGTGTTCCAAAGCTGCTATTCCTCCCCCTATGTATGGAGAGCAGAATGGACCGAGATCTCCAGCTGGGCCTGGCAACGCCTTCCTTGCTAACATTCGTGGCACAGCAGCACATAAGACTATGCTGAAGTGTGGCTTCCGGGAAGGCCAAGGTCTAGGCATGCATGAGCAGGGGCTGGGCATCACATTGCCGTGGAGAACACTGCAAGTGGGGCCACCAGATCACCGTGGGTGACACCATGGAGAAGGGCGAGTCTCAGGATGCATCCAAGAAGTCGATTCAAATCCATCAACTGAAATACTAAAGGTCCTACTCGAGTGCACCTACGGAAAAACAGGGTTGGTGCAGGAGAGGGAGATGAAGGCTTGGAAACCAAGGAAGAATGTGAAAAAGATGTAATATTTAAAATTCCTGGTGCCCCTTAAGATGAGGCGACACAAATATTTTTAGAATTTGAGAGTCGAATCAGCAATTAAAGCTGTTGTTGATCTGAATGGGAGGTATTTTGGTGGAAGGGTGGTAAAAGCATGTTTCTACAACTTGGATAAATTCAGGGTCTTGGATTTGGCAGAACAAGTTTGATTTTAAGAACTAGATTTATCTCTGATGATCCCTAAATGAGCTGCTGACTGAGCAAAGATAGAAAAAGGAAATGTCCTCTGTAGTTGTTGAATACTGAGACTCTTGGAAGGACTTCTAAGATATATGTTAATTGATTTCTTTTTTAATTTGTGATTTTTTAAATATAGCATAAAATCCTTTAAAAAAAGAAATATGCAGCTTTAGCCATATCATATAAATGTGCATGTGTGTATATGTATGTATGTATGCACACATGTATACACACATTTATCTTATGTTGCATTTTTAAATTTCTACCTTGATTCTACCATTATTTAGGAGTGATGTCTTTCTTTTCAATCCCCAAGAATTTGGAAAGGTCTATTTTTGGTTTGTTTATTTGAATGTTCATTAGTAATTTCCAGTTTTGTTTTTATAATAATTAGAGAATTTTGCTTTAAAATTTTTATAAATTTTAGAATGTACCAATGTATATTATATTCAGTATAATACTTTAAGAGAAAGTGTGTCCTCTATAAGGTAGAAATATACACACACTCACATATGTGCCCACTTAACCTCAGAGATTCAGAAAATGATTTTTATTTTTGATTACTTGGTGTATAATAGATTGATATAGGGCAGTGTGACAAATTAAAACTTTGGAATCAGAAAGACCTGCTTTTGAATCTCGGATCATCATTCAGTAGCAAAGTGACACTTAGGTTGACTTTCTGAGAAGCATTGACCAAGATAAGGATCGAGTACAAGCTGATTATTTTGGGGAGTCAAGAAAATGCTGGTAAGGAATTAAGAGATGAATCAAGAAAAGGAAGAAAGCATTAATTTAGTAAAAGTAGGTCCCTTTAGCACTAACTATTCATTTACTTATTGTCCCCTTTTAAAATTAAGATAAAATTTATATGCTATGAAAACCATAAACCTTGAGTGTATGGTTTGATGAAATTTTATAAATGTGAACATCTATGTCACTGACACTCCTGTCATGGTACAGGACATCTCTATTACCTGGAAAACTTCTTCCTAGTCAATTCTGCCTTCTTCTGGAGGCAATCAGTTTCTGATTTCCATTCCCATAGAGTGGTTTCACCATTCCACAACTGTTGTGGGTTAGATGTGAGGTGTCCCCCAAAAGCTCATGTGTGAGGCAGTGCAAGAAAGTTTAGAGGTGAAACGATTGGTTAATGGCAGCCTTAACTTAATCAGTGCATTAATCCCCTGATTGGGATTAACTGGGTGGTAACTGTAGACAGGTAGGGTGTGGCTGGAGGAAGTGGGTCCCCGGAAATGCGCCTTTGGGGTATAAGTTTTGTTCTCGGTGGGCAGAGCCCTCTCTCTGAGTCCTGTCATGTCCTGGCTGCTTTCCTCCACCACACTCTTGTGCTGTGATGTTCTGCTTCACCTAGGGCCCAGAACAATGGAGCTGGCTGTCTGTGGATTCAGACCTCTGAAACCATGAGCACCAAATAAGCATGTCCTCTCTGAAAATTGTTCTTGTTAGGTCTTTTATTCACAGAGGCAAAAAAGGTGACAGAAATGGCAAATTTCTATAATACTGTTTTGTGTCCAACTTTCACTTAGTATGTCAATGGGATTCATTCATTTTTTTCACGTATCAGCATTTCTTTATTTTTTATTAAGAAATTGAGTTATTGTATAATCATAAATGCAGAAGGTAATAATATGATATGCACATATTCTTAAACCAGAATCACTCCCTAGATCCCTCCCTATTCTCCCTCCCCCACCCCTCCCTCACCTGCCCCCCATCTCAATGATTGCCCTAGATTATGTGTTGCTACGCCTTTGTTGGGTCTAATACATGAGATTGACACAGGCCTGGGTTTTGTTCCAGCCTCCACAAATAAGTGAAAATATTCAACCCTTGACTCTCTGGGTTTGGCTAACTTTGCTCAGCATGATTTCTTCCATTGCCATCCATTTACCTTCAAAGGCTGCAATTTCGTTGTTTCTAATTTCAGCATTCCTTTGTTGCCGAGTAGTATTCCGTTATATGAATGCATTGCAATGTGTTTACCCACTGTCTTGTTGATAGCCATTTGAGTTATTTTCTGGAGAACATGAATAAAACTTCTGTGAACATTCTTGCACCCTTTTTAGGGAGACGTTTGTCTTTATTTCACTGGTGGCATGCTCTGTTTTCAAAGTGTTCTCTCTAAAACTTAGGTGCTGCCCCGTGACCGGATTACGAAGTGGGACATTTGAGAAGTGATTAGTCCATGTGGGCTCTACCCTCACGGACGGGTGAGGCCCTCATGATAGAGGGTTCATGCAGCATTTGGCCAGCTTGCTCTTACACCATCTGCCATGTGAGGACTGCTCCTCCTCTCACCAGATGATCAACCTTGTGTGTGCTTTGACCTTGCCCTTCCTAGTCTCAAAAACTGTGAGAGTTAAGCTTCTGTTCTTTGTAAATCACTCAGTCTCAAGGTATTCTATTATAGCAGCCAAAATGGTCTGAGACAGAGAAATACCTGGGAATGGAAGTTCAGACTAGAGGGATATTATTTATTTGATATTTATTTTATAAAAAACTGCCCAATAACTTTCCAGAACGACTGCTCTGTTAGACTCCTACCCGCAGTGTGGGAAGGTTCCATGTGCTCCACACTCTCACATTTGGTGGTGGTGTTTTCAGTTCCAGCTATCTGAGCAGATGTCGAATGATATCTCATTGTGATTTGTCACGTGATTAATGCAATTGAACATGAGTTTGTGTGCTAATTGGCTATTTTTATATTTCCATTGTGTGGTGCTTATGCAAGTCTTGGGTTGCATATATTTTTATTATAAGTTGTAGGAATTCTTTAAATATCTTGTGTCAGGGTTCTCCACAGTACAATAGGATATATATAGATATAGATATAGAGATATAGATATATATTAGATTGGTTCACATCATCAGAGGCTGGATCATCCCACAGTCTGCAGGCTGCAGAGTGGGGAGATGACTAGCTGCTCAGTCCAAGAAGCTGGGGGTCTCAGAACAAGAGGGATGGATGATGGAGCCCCAGTCTGAAGCTGCAGACCTAGAAGCTCCCTGGAGAATCATTGGTGCAAATCTGGGTTGAAAGACTGAAGAATCTGTAACCTGCTCTCCATGGGCAGTGGTGGCAGCAGGAGATGCACCTACTTAGGAAGAGTATAGTGTGTCTAGCAAGCAGGCTTCCCCTTGTTCTGGTTCAAGCTCTACCCAGGCCCCCAGACTACTGGGTAGTGCCACCTGCACTCAGGGTGGGTCTTGCCCACTTAGTTCATGTGCCAGTGGCCTCTGGAAACACCCACAGTGGACACACCTAAAAGTGTACTTTACCAATTTTCTAAGCTTCTCTCAATCTGTCACACTGACAGCCCCCATACAAACATTTCGTCAACTATATATTCTGAACATATTTTCTCCCACTATAGATATTTGCCTATTTGTTTTCTTAAAAGTATCTTTCGATAAACAGGAGTTTCTAATTTTGATTCAGTCTAGTATATCAAAATTTCCCATTATGATTAACATTTTCTGCATCTTGCCTATGAAATTATCTTCTGTGCTAAAATCATTCATCTGTTTTTGAAAAATCTTCATACATTTTTCTGTAATGGTTTTTCCAGTCTGCTTCCCTATAATCAGTGTATAAGGGTTCCATTCTACTTAAATCCTTGCCAAAATTTGTTGTCTTCTGAACTGTTGATAATAGTCATTTTAATTGATGTGAGATAATATCTCATGATTCTCACTTGCATATGATGATTAATGATGGTGAGCCTTTTTTCTTATACCTGCAGACTGTATTCTTTCTTTTGAGAGATGTCTATTCAGGCCCGTTGTCCATATTTTAATGGATTAATTAGTTTTCTTCTTACTGAGTTGCTTGAGCTATTTATATGTTTTGGATATTAATCCCATATTACAGTTATGGTTTACAAATCTTTTCTTCCATTCCACAGTTTGTCTCTTCACTTTGATGAATGTGTTATTTGCTGTACAGCAGCCACATAGTTTTATGTGGTCCTGTTTGTATATGTTCGGTTTTTACTGCTTGTGCTTTTGGGGGCATATCTAAAAACATGGCCCAGATCAGTATCAAGAAGTCCTCACATATTTTCTTCTAGTAGTTTTAAAGGGTCCGGTCTTATATTTATATCCTTAATCCATTTTTAGTTGGATTTTTTAATATGGTGTGAAATAAGGGTCCAGTCTCATTATTCTGAGTATGGTTACCCTTCCCAATACCATTTGTAAAGGAGACTGCTCTTTCCCCATTGTGTGTTCTTGATAACTTTTTCAAAGTTAAATTGACTGTGAATGTGTGGATGCATTGCTGGACTCTATATTGTGTTTCAATTAGTCTATGCATCTGTTTTATATGCCAAAGGCACACTGTTCTGATTACTGTAGCTGTTTAGTAAAATTTGCATGATGCCTCCAACTTTATTCTTTTTGCTGTGGCTACTTTGGGTCTTTTGTGGTTCCACATAATTTTTTTTTATTTTTCCATGAAAAATGACATTGGGATTTTGATAGGGATTGCATTGCATCTATAGATCATTTTGGGTAGTATGGATTTTTTAACAATATTATTTCAATCTGTACCTTTTTGTGTCAAATTGAATTTTTCACCAACACTTTTATTATGGTTTGGATATGAGATGTTCTCTAAAAGCTCCTGTGATAATGCAGGAACATCTAAAGCTGAAATGATTGAGTTGTGAGAGCTGTACCCTAATCAATCCATCCTATTTTCAATGGACTGACTGAGTGGTAATTGTAGGCTGGTGGGGCGTGGCTGGAGGAGGTGGGTCACTGGAAGTGTGCCCTGGGACAGTTGATCTTGCCTGTGGTCCTTCCCTACTTCCATCTCTCTGCTTCCTGACTGCCTTGAGTTGTGTAGTTTTCCTCTTCTGGACCCTTCCACCATGCCATGATGTGCTGCCTCACCTTGGGCCCATAGCAATGGAGTAGTCCTTCTATGGACTGTGACCTCTCATACCATGAGACAACATAAACTTTAAAGATTTCTCCTTTAGGTTGCTTTTGTCAGATATTTTGGTCACAGTGTGGAAAAACCTGACTCAAACAACTTGCACTGTACAGATCTTTTATGTCCTTGATTAAATTTATGCCTAAGTATTTTATTTTATTTTTTGATGTTATTATAAATGGGATTGTTCTCTTAATTTCTTTTTCAGATTATTTATCAGTGATATATACACATATGATTTTTCTACATGAATTCTGTATTCTGAAATTATATTCAATTTATTAGTTCTAATAGCTTTTTGTTTGGTAGAGCCTTCAGTTTTCTATATTTAAGGTCATGTCATTTCCAGAAATAATCTAACTTCTTCCTTTTTGTTTGGATGTTTTTAATTTCTTTTTCTTGCCTAATTGCTCTTGCTGGGCCTTGTAGTATATAAAGAACAGAAGAGATGGGAATGGGCATTCTTGTCTTAGTCCTGATTGGAAAGAAAAAGTTTCTAGAATTTCACTACTGAGTATGATGTCAACCATGTGCTTTCCATAGATGGCCTTTATTGTGATGAGGCACATTCCTTTCAGGCCTATTTGTTTTTTTAGAAATTTTTTACTGAAAACAGATTTTTAAGTTTTCAAAAGCCTTTTCTGTGTTTATTGGACTGATCATATTATTTTTATCCTTCATTCTGTTGCTATGGTTATTGATTTGATTTGTTAATATGATAATTATTGATTTGTGTTGAACCATCCATGAATCCTAGAGATAAGTTCCATTTGATCATTGGGTATGATCCTTTTAACATGCTGTTGAATTTTGTTTTTTTTTTAATAGAGCGTGAGAGAAAGAGAGAATTGACTTGATTTAGTTTCCCATCTGGCCTTTGTTTCTTGGACACTTAGTTGTGTATGTGGTGCTGGGGTTTGAACGTGGATCCTCGCACATGCCAGGCAAGTACTCTAACTGCTGAACCACTGCTCTAGCCCCAGTTTACTATTTTTTAAAGAAAGGATATTTACATCTATGTTTTGGGAAATTGGCCTTTAATTTTCTTATGGTATTCCTTTCTGTTTTTTATGTATGGATAAGGCTGGCCTTGGAAAATGAGTTTGGAAATGTTCCTTTCTCTTGGATTTTTTTTTTTTTCTGGAAGAGTTAGAAAAAGTTTTGCATCAGGTCACAGACTTTTTTGTTGGAAGGTTTTTGACAACTAGTTCAGTCTCCTAACTCATTGTGTGTTTGTGTAGATTTTCTATTTTTGTGTGACTTGTTTTTGGTAAGTTACATGGACTTCCTAGGACTTTATTTCTTCTTCATTATCCAGTTTGCTGGTAAATAATTGTTCATAGTTGTTTCTTATGATCCTGTATGTTTCTGTCATATCAATTGTAATGGCTCCTCTCATTTGTGACTTTATCTATTTGCATCTTTTCTCTAGTTAGTTTAACTAAAGGCTTACCAATTTTATCTTTCCAAAAATGAACTCTTAGTTTTGTTTATGTTTTCTGTTGTCTTTCTAACCTCTATTTCATTTATTTCTGTTCTGAATTTTTAAATTATTTCCTTTCTTTTCTAACTTTAGATTGAAGTTTGTTCTTATTTTTCTAGTTCCTTGAGATGTTAAGTTAGGTTATTTGTTTGATATCTCTGTTTTCAACAAATCAAAAAACATGTTGGAGAGATGTTAGCTAAACGGCAGGGCTGATGGATTTCTGGTGAGTACTCTATGGAAAGTAACTGAACATGGGTACCATGTGCTTTTGCAAAACCCTAGGCACATGCAGAGCCATAAAAATGAATGACAGTGATATCTACCGCCAGTCTGTTCAAAAAAGATTGGAGGGCACTTCCGGGTTAAACAATCCCAATATCCTGGCACATTATTGGTCACAGACATTTTAAGTTCCATCAGTGACATTCTACTTAGAAATGAGAATAACTAGAAATAAAGAATATGGAGAAATGCCAGGGAGAGATGCCAGTAGA
This sequence comes from Aplodontia rufa, assembly GCA_004027875.1. NCBI lineage: Eukaryota > Metazoa > Chordata > Mammalia > Rodentia > Aplodontiidae > Aplodontia > Aplodontia rufa. Next base: position 21,984 of record PVKS010023747.1, on the reverse strand, counting down.
TATAAACTCTGTGATCCTTCAGTGTAAGTGGCTGCTTTGGGATCACTAGCAACCTGGTTAAAATATGTACCCCTTTGCCAAAATTCAGACTTCCTGGACAAGATTCTTGGTCAGGTGAGCTCTGGGAATCAGCATCCCTGGTGATTCTGCTGCAAACTTGGGTTTAGAAACCAGCATGGTAGAAGGAGTTCCAGGTTAGCATAGAATGACCTAAAATGACCCCAGTTCATTCACTAACTCAGTTCCTCCCTTGGGTTCCCAGCATTCCCATCTGCACAATGAGGGAGATGTACCAGTTGGCAGCTGAAGCCCCTCTGGGTTTGAGGTATTTGGTTTTATCGTCTACACTGAGTCTCCCGCTTGGCAAGCTGAGGACGGGTTGGCATGCCTGGTGCCAGTCAAGCTGCACATGCTGCATAACACGCCGGATCTGACAGTCACGTCAGCGCCCGAGAATCGAGCACAGAGACTGCAGCTCCAGCTTGGGAGGAGTCTCTGAAGGGCCCGACTGAACAGCCTTGACTGGGAGTTGTCGGGTAGCAGCTGGTTGGGTCTATGAGCTTCTTGCAGCTGTTTGTGATATGTCAAGTGAATTTTTGTTTTTATGTGTTAATGTTCTCTGAGCTATTTTACAGTGTGTTTGACATTTTACAGTATAGTAAAATGTGTACATGTCTAATTAAAACAGATGTGCATTTGATAAAATAATTACTGGATATGCTGAAGAAAAATGGCTAATTATATAAACAGCACAAACACCTAAACATATGCTATCAATGCATAGTTCAAAAGCACTGGGAAGCAGGTATAATTGGCCACATTCTCTTTTTGTGCCCAGACTTAGAGTAATGCCTTAGATTTCCCCTGTACTTGGGATTCACTGGCATTAAAATTTTCTCATTTTTTAGCCACTCCTTTCCCCATCTCATCCTTTTTACTTCTCCTGGAATGAAGATGAGAATTTCTCTCTCCACCATATCATAAAATCATAAAAACCTCCACCAAATCATAAGAAAAGACAGTTAACTTGTTACCAGGTGATAGGAAAGGTGTCAGATGCTTACAATATAATCTTATTTAATCTTCTACTAGTCACACAGATACTATTGTTATTTTTCTTTTATAGATGGGGCAATTGAGGCTCAGAGATGTGAACAACTCGTCTAAGCTTTCTAAGCTGAGATGTAAGACCCGAGATTCAAACCTGCGACTCTGGCCCTTCCCCTTCACCCCTCCCCTCCCCTCTGCGGCTCCTATGGGACTGTCTTTCTGCCCAGCCAGTTCTGTGCTTTCAGATGGAGACTATCACTGGTCTGGGGCACACTCATTTCAAATGCCTCAGCCACTACTTTATGCATTGAAGAATACCCCATCAGGCTGCTTCAAGAGAAAGTCTTAAGCCCTGATCTTGGGGAGTGGGGAAGCGGGCTGTCTGCTTGGGATCCCCACAGATGGGGACTTGCCTGTGCACGGGGTTCAGGCTTTGTGGGGCTGTCAGTGGGGCAAAAATGTTGTTAGGCTTTTCCAGGCAGAGTTGGATGTCCACAACAGGTAGAAGTGGCCGGGCAAAAAGTGCCATTTCTTTGGAGGCAGGAAAAGCTTAGAACATGTTGGTAAACTCTTTACACACGTTTGCTACATGCATTTGCTTTCTGAAGACTTTTCAAGACCCTTCTGAAAGTAATCCAGCTTGCCTAGAGTACAGAGAAGACTGAAATAATTAGTTGATCAGATCCTACTCAAGGGAAGGCAGCTGCAATCAATCTGTTTTCTGACATTCTGGAGAAGTGGGTTGTCCTTGTTTTCTAAGACCATGTTTGATTTTATGAGGATCTTAAAAATAATTTATATGACGATGATTTAGGAAGTTGCCCAGGCTCACAGCTGGGGTCTTGAATATCAGTGAACACAGATTGTACGGTTGAAGCCCTGGACTTTGCTGTCTACTTGCTATGTGACCTTCAGCCAGTGGCTAAAATGTGCAACCGGGGTCATCTGTAACACGGAAATAATGAGGACCCACCTCATAGGACTGTTGTGAGGTTCAAATGAAAGAATCTGTATAAGGTGCGCGGCATCATACCTGGCAACAGAAAACACAGTACAAATATTACCTTACTTTCATTGCTTTGGTAATTTGCAGCTACTTACTTTGGAAAGTGAAGGGGAAAGTGCAGGAAGTCAGTTTTCGACCTCGACATTGTCTTGGGTTAGCCACACTCACCTTGAACCATCATCCTGCCATGGTGTTTTCATCTGTGAGAAAAATGGTTGGTCGCTCTGGCTCTAAGAACTGTGACTGTGGGCTGAACAGTCCCTTGCCTTTGTGCTTTCTAGTTCATTCTTAGCTTATGGGAAGTATGCATCTTCAGATGGGGCCCAGGTGGAGACACAGATTCACACATCATGTGACGGAGAATGCTAGGAAGAATCACAAAGGAGCAGTCTTGTTGAAAATGTCATGTTCTGAGCCCTTTTCTTTTTCCTCTCTTTTAAATTAATATTCTACTTCATAGTCCTATTTGGCAGTCAAAGAGAGAGGTGGTGGGGAATCCCAGGAATCTCCCCAGGGCTCCTGTGGTAAGCAAAGTCTGGCCAAACTGAAGCTTTGAGGGCTGAGTTTCGAAGGATTTGCTGGGTCAGTCGATTGGACCATCAGCAAATGTTTCTTGGCAGCATCTTAATGAAAGAGCTGTTCCAAAGGGGCGTGGTCACAGACATGCTGTAGTAGGGGGGCAGGCAGAGGAGGGGGAAGGCAGCCATTGGCACACATAGGCTAGAGAATTCTAGGGCCCTGGCCCACCCTCTTAGTGTCCCCTGCTGTGTCCCTTCATGGTCTCTGCATCTGCAGCTTTTTAAGGTGGTGTGAGAGGTGGTGCATAGAGAGGGGGTAAAAGGGGGTTTCTTCCATCCATCCTGTACCCACAAAAGACATATTAAGAAAGGGAGCAAACACACTTTATGCTAATATAAATATTTATGCATAATATATTTATGTCATTATATATACGCACACATGTTTGCCTGCAAAGCATGGCTATGGATATATATATATATATATATATATATCTGCCCTGCCCCATTAGAGCAGGGCAGTGACCACGCCACTTTGGAAGAGTGTTCTCATGCATGGCTTATACAATTACCATGTGTGGTGAATTTTTTAAAAAGATAAAATCAGTGCCTGTGCTTATTAAGATGCTGCTGAGCCGTAGGAACACTGTTTTTGGATTTCAGCGTCCCCTCTGCTGCTCCCTGCACTGTGAATTTGGCTTCAAGCAGACCAAGCTATTCAGTCACAACAGCTGTACCTACAGAAACGGATTAGACTGTGTTTTTGTTCTTCCTGTGACTGCAGAGAGGAAGGGAGTAAGCTTTGGTTGATGAACGGTGATAGAGCTGGGGTCTTGTAGTATTGGCGGGTGGCTGCTGGAGCAACTTTGGGGAGTTTAAAGATCTTGGGGCTGGATATAGAGATGGATTGTGGAAAAGGACTCCCATGAGAAAATGTAGGAAGGGACAAGCCATAATTTTGTTTTGCAGTCTTTCTGAATTTTGTGACTGATTAGACGGCTTTGGTTTTCATAAAAGGACTGATTGATTAACATCAAGCAAAATATATTTTTTTTGGGTCTCAATCCTAGTTGGAGTAATTAACACATAATGAATGAAACACATGTTCTCCTCTGATAGTCTCTGTTTTTTAAACTCAGGCATTTAAACTTATATTTGGATTTCAAGCGGCATGTCTTACATAGGAAAATATGCTTGTCAAAGAAATGTCAAGTGTTGAATATCTATGAAATGGAATGTTCCCCTATCCTAAAGATAGAAATTAAAGTCTAGATGGATATAGATGTAGTTACCATCGTCTGTGGCTATAAATGAGAACGAATCCATCCCGTATCCCTGGAAGACTCACTCATTTCCTTGTGGTCACACTTTGACACCTGCAGCAACAAAATGTGGGCTGGCCAGCTGTATCTGTGACCCCAAACCAGCTGTTAAGTATATATTAAGGTTACAGGAGGATGATGCAGATTAATGGAGCTCAGCTATGAATGGACTTTTGCCTCATGTCATTTTTTATTTTACTCTTCTTTACTAATGAAAAAATATATAAATTACTTCTGAAGATACCTTCTTTTTTTGAAAAAAACTGATTTACTGAGCTTGATTCTCCAATTTAAAGTTTGGAGAGCAGATATCTGTGTTTACAGTTGAAGAGAAGATGGAAAATTCGGAGGTGAGATTCTCAGGGTCTATAATAGTCAAGAGTAGAGAATTTGGAAGGATTATAGGGACAAGTTCACCAGGACTATTTTTTTCAGGATTGTTAGTGATGGATAGGATAATTGTGTAGACTGATTTTATTCTTTTCCTAAGTAAAGAGGTGACATTTTTTGATGTCATGAATATGAGTAATTTACTGTACTTTAAGTAGATGGAAAGCTACATCTCATATAAAAAAAAAAAAAACCTTGACAAATGATTAGGAGTTGAACACATTTTCTACCAAAACAAAAACGTTCTCTTGCATAAAAAAAAAAAATCCCTGGTGGGTGTTTTGAATCCCACCTAAAAATAATAAGATGAAGAGAAAATTGAATACTGTAAGAGACTAACGACATGTGTGCTGTAGCTTAACATTTGGTTCTTTTGAGAGGCAAATTTAGTGTTCTGAAGCCTTCCGATCTTGTATGGCCATCTGATAGCTAGGGATATGCTGTGTGGGGGTGTCTAGTTAAGACTTTTAGAGAAGGAACTGCCACTTCATTTCCAGATCTTTCTATTGGTGAGATGAGAATTTTTTTCTTTTTCTTTTTCCCCTCTCTCTCCTAAGAAGAAAAGACAGATAATTAATCTGTTTTTAAAAACTATTCAACTTCCATTTTTAAATATTTTCCTAAAACGTAATTTTTATTTTTTTTATTTTTTTAAGAAAGAGGGGACAGAGAGAGAGAGAAAGAGAGAATCGATTTTTATTTAGTTTTTCACATGGCCTTTGTTGCTCTGAGACTTCATTGTGTTCATGGTGCTGGGGTTTGAACTCGCGTCCTTGCACTTGCCAGGCAAGCACCGTAACCACTGTGCCACCGCTCCAGCCCCTAAAACGTAGTTTTTAAATCTGGAGACAGGGATTCCAGATTCTGGATTTATAAGTGTCTATGTTGAGGGAAGACATGTTTGACCTTTCTCACCCTTAATAATGTATCACAAAGAACCACGTGAAAAGAATTAATATGTCAAGCCCTTGAAGATGTTAATGAAAAGAGCCTTCAGGGAGATACAAATTAAAACTTCACAATGAGATACCACTATATACCCATCAGAGTGGCTCAAATTTAAAACCTTGCCCACGTGAACTATTGATGAGGATGCGGAATTCATACATGTTCTTGGTGAGAATAAAAAATATTACAATCAATTTGGAAAAACATTTGGCAATTTCTAATAAAGTCAAATATAAACTAACCATATGATCCCAGTAATTCCACTCCAAAGAATTTACTCAAGAAATCATAAAACATTCATCTATACAAAAGACCTGTGCTTCTGTACCCGGAGCTATTTTATTTCTACTGTTCCGAACTAAAAACAACCCAATGCCCATGAACTGTAGTGTATATGTACAAAGAACGAACTATGGATATACACAACAACATGGGTAAATCTCATGTATATTATTATAGATGAAAGAAGTCAGACTCAAAAGGCTACATACTAAATGTTTCAATTTACATGAAATTTTAGAAAAAGCAAAACAATAGTGATAGATAGAGGTTTCCTGGGGCTAGAAAGTAGGGCTACGGAGCTGACTACAAAGAAATAGGAACTTTTTTTTTTGGGTGATGGTAATTTTCTGTCTTGATTATAGTGGTGTTTATGATTGTCAGTTAGCATTTGTTAAAGTTGACCTAAAGAATATTCTTAAAATTTGTGAATTTTTTTGTACCAGAGTTTGAACCCAGGGGTGCTTAACCACTGAGCTACATCCCCAGTCCTTTTTATATTTTATTTTGAGACAGGGTCTCGCTAAGTTGCGTAGGACTAAGTTGCTAAGTTGCTGAAGCTGGCTTTGGACTTGTGATTCTTTTGTCTCCGCCTCCTGAGTTGCTGGGATTACAGGTGTGTGCCACCGCATGGCAAAAATTGTGAATTTTATGTAAAATCTTAGCTGCGTAAAGTGCTTTAACAAAAAGAATTCGTCAGTATGCATTTGTGCAGAGGCTTACTGTGCCTTCTTTGCTAGGCGCAGCGGGATGAATGAAGGGTCTTTTGTCAGAAATACATCTGGAACCTCTGGAACTGCGATCCACAATAAACATGCCCTCCTTTTAAGTTGTCTTAGGTGTCTTGTCACGGTAGTAGGAAGCTGACTAATGTATGCTCTTACTGAGGGAAGAAGACCTTCCTTCATGCTCCAGTAGAGAACAAGACCAAATCTTAGAACAAACTTCATCTATTCATAAATTCATTTACCCAATATGTACATCAAGACAAAGTTAAAGCCTAAGACTCATCTGGCCATAAACTGATTGCTGAAGATAGAGTTGGGGGATCAAAAATACAAAACTGAATTGAAAATGAGGGTGTTCCAGGGAAGGAATCACAAGAATTTCCGGAGGATTCACTGCTCGTGCCAGGTTCGAGTGACTGGATCTGAGATGTTTGTGACCATGAGGAAACACCAGCACTCACTGAACTCTGCACATCGGGGCAGAGGAGTGGAATTCTCGCCTGATGGCGCTTCTCTGATCTTGGAACACCATGGGCCCTCTGTGGAGGCGAGCCACTCTGATTAGAGAGGATGAGGTAGAGGTATTTTCACTCTGTGCATATTCTTAGAACTTTATGGTTGATTTTCAATGTGGTTATGTAATCCCCATGCAAACGCCATCTGCCATGTTTGGCACTTGCAATAAAATATTTGAGATATTTTATTCATTTTGCTTGAAAAACAGATTTTGAGAAATCAGATCTCCCCCTTCCTGAGAACACAGCTCTGTAGAGGGTTCTTTCATGCATGACTATGATTTCTATTTTTAACCATGACTTGGTCTATGAGCTTGATTTAAAACTTCTTAAGTTTTTGTTTGCCATTTTGAAACATAAGTTTAAAAATCAACTTTAAAGTTTTTCTGCTTTTTGTTTTCTCTTTAGTTTAAATTTGTATTGTTCTTTTAAAAGGTAGTCTGCACTTTTAGAATGATATAATGAAGACTAACTTCCAGGGTTGGATGACTAAAATTCTAAAACAAACAAACAAACAAACAAACAAACAAAAAACGGTGTAAAGGTGTTGGAGGGGCAAAGCTATCACTCTCTGGGTAAACAGGAGACAATTTTTCTCTAACATATCTGGTCATCTGGTCTCTGACTCATAAGCAGGTGACTTAAAAATAACATATACATACAGGTTATTGATCCAATTGTCCACTTGCTGCCTGGTACTAACTTTTTCATAGTTTTTTCCTCCTATTCCTGAGTTCTTTGAAAGGGAAGGAAAATAATAAATGATAATAAATCTTGAATGTTTGGAGAACCCATCTGTTATGGTTTACATATGCGATGAGGTATTCCCCCAAAACTCAAGTGTTAGACAATGAAAGAATTTTCAGAGGTGAAATGATTAGGTTATGAGAGCCTTACCCTACGTGTGGATTAATCCACTGACATGCATTAAGTGGGTGGTAACCGTAGGCAGGTAGGATGTGGCTGGAGGAGGTGTGTCACTGGGGCGTGCCTTTGGGGTTTATAATGTGTCCCTGGTGAGTGGAGCTCACTCTGCCTCCCTGTTACCATGTCCTGAGGGGCTTTCTTTCCCCAGACCTTTCCGCCATGATGTTCTGCCTCACCCCAGCCCAGAGTTATGGACTTAACCATCTATGCACTGAACTTCTGAAACTGTGAAATAAACCTTTCCTCCTCTAATTGTTCTTGTCAGGTCTTTTGATCATAGCAGTGGAAAAGCTGACTAAAACAACATCAGTTCAGAAGGAAAGGAAGAATCGAAAAATCATAACATTCAGAAACAGGAACTAGAAGAGCTATCAGGCTAGCTCCCCATGTGGTGGATTCCTTAAATAAAAACAGTGATTTCTCCTAAGATCTCTGGAAAATTGTGCTTCCCTTTCTCTCCTAATGATTGCAATTTTACCAATCACGACAATTATTAGATTTACTGTCTAACAAGGATTCTGTTAAAACTTCCAAATCACTTTAGGAGAACTAAGAAGTTGTCAGTGTAAAATAGCTGTTAGCTTGGTTTTTTGTTGTTGTTGTTGTTTTTTTAGAGAGGGACAGAGAGAGAGAGAGAAAGAGAGAGAGAGAGAATCAATTTTATTATTTAGTTATGTGACTTCCATTGCTCTAAGACTTGGTTGGTTATGTATGTGGTGCTGGGATTTGAACTCATGTACCTGTGAATGCCAGGCAAGCGCTGTAACTGCTGAGCCACCGCTCCAACCCAGGTAGCTTGCTTTTTATCTGCACTTGATCAATGGGAGTTTTTTTTCAATAGTTTATCATGAAATTTGCCAAATACACAGATAAGTTGAAAGAATCATACAGTCAACAGCCAAAGTATATGTGTGGATTTCCTGTTGCTGCTATAAAAAAACTGCCACAAATTTAGTGGCTTTAAAAAAAGACAAATGCTTCATCTTACAATTCTGAAGAGGTCAAAAATGGGTCAGATAAGACTAAAGTCATGGTACTAGCAAGACGTGTTCCTTCTGGAAGTTCTAGGGGAAGTATTCCTTGCATTTTCTAGGAGCTACAGCTACAGGTCTACATACTATCTGGCTTTCGTCCACGTTACTATAATCTCTACTTCATCATTCATATGTCCTTTTCCACTTCTGGACTTCTTATTTCTTCTTTTAAGCATCCTGTGATTACGTCGGGCCCACACTGAAAATCCAGGAAAATCTTCCTATCTCAAAATTCTTTTTTTTTTTAAGGAGAGAGAGAGAGAGAGAAAGATAGACAGAGAGAGAAAGAACGAGAATCAATTTTATTTAGTTTTCATGTGGCTTTCTTTGCTTTGACACTTTGTTGTGTATGTGGTGCTTGGCTTTGAACCTGTGTCCTCACGCATGCCAGGCAAGCGTGAAACCGCTGAGCCACTGCTCCAGCCCCTATCTCAATATTCTTAATCACATTTACAAAATCCCTTTTGTCATATAAGGTAACATATATTTAGCCTACCACAAATTATCGTTTATATTTCAAAATTAGCATTATTTTTTAATCGCACTTCTATTGATCTATTCATCACTGTATCTATCCATCAGTCCATCTGTCTTTTTTTTTTGATACATTTCAAAATAAGTTGAACACCAGTTCAGGTCTTCCTACATACCTTTCTCCCTCTCTCTCTCTCTACACACACACACAGATATGATATAGAGGTGATTCAATATTTGTTTATAGTCCAGTTTATTATTTTTTAGATAAATTTTTACATAATTAAATGCACAAAACTCAAGCATTCCATCTAATGAGTTTTGGCAAATGTAACATAACTATCTCCTCTGAAAATTCCTTCTTCCCTATCTCATTCAAACCTTGTCCTACCCTAAATTAGATACCTTTTCTACTAGAGTGATTCTAAGATTCATCTACATCATCGAGTGTATCTTTACTTTCATTGTTGAGCACTATTGTGTGTATCCATAGTATGACCACGGGTTGCTTAGCAACCTGTTAATGCGTATATGGGCCCTTTCCAATTTTTGGCACTCAATAATAAAGCTGCTTTGAAATTTTCTGTGGAATTCTTTCTGTAAGACTTATGCTTTTGGTTTATTTGTTGAATAGGAATGACTAGCTCTTTATACTTTTATTAAAAATTGACTGCTCTAGAAATTATAGCATATAACCTAACTTTCCATAGTGTACTTATATGGACTTAAAATTATAGTATTTTGCAAAAATGCAAGAACCTTGTAGCCTTTTGGTCCATTTATGCTTGTGCTCCATCTTTTATACCGTAGTTGTTGTATGTATTATCATTGGGTTATAAATCCACAATAAACAGGAAGTTGCAATTTTTGCTTTACATGATTGCATGTATATCATATAAATTAAGGAGAAAATATATTTTTATCCAAATTTTTTTACCACTTATATATTATTAATTCCTTCTGAAAGATTCAAGTTTCAACTTAGTGTCATTTCCTTTTAATTAAAAAAAATCTCCTTTAACATTTCTTACAGTGAAGTTCTGATGACAGTGGATTTTCTTAGGTTTCATTGCCTAAATGTTTTTACTTTTCCTTCCTTTTTTTTTACAAAAATGATCACAACAGCTTTATTTTTAAGGGTCAATAACTGGAGACAACTCAAGTGTCCATTAGCAGAAGAATGGAGAACCAAATTGTGGTTCATCCATACAAGGCACGATATACACAAAACTGAAAATAATTACATCGATTGAACAAGCCCTCAAGCAAGCACATTCTGAATGGTGACAGGTACAGAACTATCCAGAGGGACATAGCCAGATGAGGGGTTGCTAGGGATGGAGGACAGGAAGTGATTACAAGTAGCCACAAGGAATGTAAATATAAGGTCATTATTACTTGCAGGGGATTTTTGTTGCGCAGAATTCTGAGTAGACAGATTTTTCTTTCTGCATCTTTAAAGATGTTATTCCATTGTCTTTTGGCAGCCAATGTTTCCTATAAGAAGTTGATAGTCATTCATATTATTGTTCCCCTGTATGTAATGTGTTTATTTCTTTTCTCTGGCTGCATTTTTTTCTTGGTCTTTGGTTTCACCCATGTGACTCTAAATGCCTACCTGTATTTTTCTCTGAACATATCCTGCTTGGGATTACTGGAATTCTTGAATCTGCAAATTTAATATCATTCTCCTAATTTGGAAAACTTTGTGTTACAGTTTCAATTTTTTTCTACCCCATTTTCTCTTTACTTTCCTTCTAGAACTCCAGTGATATGTATGTGAAATCCTTTGATAGCAACCCTTTTCTAAATCAACCATTCATAACCTGTTTTGCAGAGAGGGCTATTTCTATTGATTTCTTTTTCAAGTTTGTTGGTTTTTTATCCTATTATTGCCATTGTTACATTAAGGAACTTTTAATTTCAGGTGTGTTTTTCAGCACTAGGGTCTCGATTTGTTTTTTAACAGTTTCTTTTGCTTTACTGGCATTTTCTATTTATTCCTTCATTATGAATCCTTATCTGCTAATTCTAACATCTGGCTCATCTTGGGATCAGTCCCTATTGATTGCTTTATCTGTTGAATTTAGGCCACCCATTCCTTCATCATGGTATGGATGATGGTTTTTGGATTGCATTTGGGATACGTATTGTAAATAATCTGTTGTAGAGGCTCTGAATTCTGTTACGCTCCTCTAAAGAGTATTGGACTTTTTGTTTTAGTAGCAGTAGCTGAACTCAGACTCCAAACTGTTCTCTGAGGCAGGCAGGAGCTGAAATATCCGCTCAGTTACTTTGGCATTTCCTGAGCTTCTTGGAGTCTGCTCTGTATTACAGTAGTTCAGGGGTTGGCCAGAGATTTTGAGAGATAAACATAAAGTGCAAAATTTAGGGCTCCCTCTCTTTGGCTATCTCTTTCCCAGGATTTTCCCTGTCACTTTCCAGCTGCTGTGATCGCCTTAAAGTCTGTTAATATCTTCAGACTAGTACACTGCCAAATTTCTATCCCCATTTCAGCTGCCTGACCTAGTTCTGACTGGGGTCCAGAGGCAAAAAGGTCTCTGATAAAGCACTAAGTGCTTATCTCAGTAAAGACGCCCTCTGCTCTTCTTCATTTTTTCACTGCTTTGGTTGCTTTTGAGGGCCTTGTAGTTAATTTTTATATTTTGTCAAAAATTTAGAGTTGTTATGTATGGTGAAGTTAGTCTGACATGAGTTCCCCCTCTGTTCCCATGGGACAGTGATTTAAGAAGATTAAGAGTCTTTTAGCCCTGGGTGGGGAGGGGAGAGACCTGAGCATTAACTCGGTGAAGCACCAGGAAGGCAGTTTGGTAAGCGAATAGAGGAATGTTAAACATAACTGTTTATTATCTCAGATTTCTCCCCCCCCAGGACAACATGTCTCTCTCTCTACCTAGTTTCTGCTCCTTCTCTGTCTTCCTTCTCCATTTCCTCCTTCTCTTGCTCCAGTGTTGTATCACCTCCTTCATCCTGGGACCCCAAGCTTAGCAAAACTAGTATTTATGCTATTATCTAATGACACTGAGATCAAACAAACATTTGTAAGCTGCTAAAGGAACATAACCACCACCTGTGAAATTTTATCTTCTGAGCATTTAGAAGCAGCATCTGAATGAAGGCTGCCTGTACTTTAACGCAAAATTCCTAACTTTTAGCCCAGTGGCAGGGTTAATTCTGTATTCTGTCACTTCTTTTACCAGAGCTCCTGAGAGACTATCCCTGTTAGGACCTAAGGCTATAACAGCTAGAGTTGGTTGCTAACTGGAGGAATAAATTACTTTTCAGTTCTCTTTTTCAGGAAACGTTCTGTGCCTCTGTCTGTTTCTCTGCCTATGGTGAAACCAACTAAACCATTTTCAGGTCAATTAGGTTTTCCTTGTGTTACTAACAGTGGTGTACAGAACTATCAGCTGAGTTTGGGATGGTCCACGCTGCTATTTCAGCCAACAAAATCACCCAGCCTCTCAGCAGCCAGCCAGCCCATCTGCCACAATGAGAGAAAACTGACTACAGACAAACCATTTAGGTAGGATGGGGAGATCTGATTTTAACTCCTATTAGATTCCTAGGAAGGAATGACTCAAAATTTTGCAACTGAAAAATCGGGGCAAGGAGGAAATCGAAACTTTTAAAAAATCATCTTCATTCTTATTATTTTATAATGAGAGTTTGGAAGCTTATTCTACTTAGAACACTTATTTTCTTCAATCTTCTCTTATTTACTCATATGCTCTGGGATGTACTTTGGAAACGGTTTGGTATACTGCAAGAAATTCAGCTCTTAAAACACCTACCTCACAAAATAGCTACATTAATAGCTTAGTGTTCACAGTACTAAAGGGTTATTTGTTTTATAAAAAGGTTCTCTGAAGTATTCCCTAAAAATGCTAAATTCCCTTAGTGCCTTTAAAATGAGAATCACATTACAAAAATCCTACTTAACAGAACATTTTGGGAACATACAAGGTATGATTGTAAACGATTATGGCTGATTTTAAGAAAAACTCCAGAGCTTATAAATTCAAAGGAGTGGTGCTCCCTTCAAAGTGACCACCGTGTGGGTCTTCACACTTACCTCATCCCAAGCAGGGATGACAGTGTCTCCCTGCCAGTGTCCCTGGAGGCTTAAAGGAGATGACGAAGAAAAGTGCAGGGGGCAGCAAATGCTCAGGAAATGCTAGTTGCTGTCTCTGATTCCCGGGAGGCTACAGTTACTCAAATCATTCACTGCTAGAACTTCAATCTGAAAAGGGATCTTGGAGTCTCCGTGATGATTTATCTTTGGTCTCTGGGGTGAATGTATAGTCAGTCATGGGGAATAAGGGGACTGAAGGAATGTATGTGTTGCATGCACTCTGATTTCTTTATTTGGTTTTGCGAGCCCTTTAAATTACTGATCCTACAGGGCTGGTTGTGTGTGCATGCATGTGCTGGGGACTCGTGTGCATTGTGTTTCTTGTTTTATGAGCCCATTCAGTTACTGATCTCTCAGGAGTGATGTGTGTATGTGTGTCTGTTGTGTATGTTTGTATGTATGTGCTATGGTTTGCTTGTGGTTTGTCCCCACCAAAATGCATGTTCGGACTCAATTCCTCAAAGTGGCAGGCAGCGCTGAGGGTGGGGCTTCCTGGGAATTGTTTGCATCGTGTGGCCTGAGCCCTCATGAACGGACAATGCTATTTTCCAGTGAGCTCTTCCCCCAGGACTAGATTAGCGACCAGAGAACAGGCTGTCTTGCAAGGCCACCCCTCCTGTTTCTCTTCCTTCTGTATGTGTCCACTCGCCTTTCTGCCATTGTTGGAGCAGCATTAGACCATTGCTGGACTTGCCATACTCTTGGAATTCCCAGAATCATAAGCCAGAAACAGACCTCTTTCCTTTATAAATTACTGGTCTCAGGTACTCTGTCATAGAAACAAAAAACTGTCTAAGACAGTATGTCATGTACATACATATATAGTAAATAACAGAAGAATACTATGTAACTACTACACACATAGCTTAGCAGGGAGGTGGGGTAAAGTTTAAACAAGTGCTATGTGTCAGTAGCAGGTGATATAAATTCAAATGCCTACAGAAGTGGCTGTTTTAGTCACTGCTGTGACTAAAAGCCCCAACAAGAACAATTTTAGGAGGCATTTCTTTTTGAGGGTTCAGAGGTCTTACTCCATGGAAGACCAGCTCCATTCCTTGGGGCTTGAGGTGAGCTGAGTATCATGGCAGAGGAGTGTCACAGATGGAAGTGGGACCAGGCACAGCTCCAGGGATCAGTGAGAGAGAGAGAGAGAAACTCCATGCAGACACAGAATACATACCCCAAAGGCATGCCCCCAGTGACCCACCTCCTCAGCCGCACCCACTGCCTTCAGTTCTTCCTCAATGGTTGAGTTAAGGCTCTGACAACCCAATCAATTCACCTCAGCCTTGGCATTGTCTCATATATTGAGGTTTTCAGGGACACCTTTCATCCAAACCATAACAGTGGTTCTCACACCTTTGTTATATCATCGAACACCCAGTGAACTTTTAAAAATCCTTATCTTCCCCTGTGCTTTATACCAATTAAGTCAGAGCATACAAGAGGAGTCATCAAAAACCCCAGATCATACCGAGGTTCAGACAAGACCTGGACCTGGAATCCTGTGCTGGTGGTCCTCATTTGTGGGCACACAGAAATCACGTGGGGAGCTCGTAGAACTTGCCAGTGTCTGCTCTACCTTGTCCTTCAGAGGTCTGATTCAGTTATCCGAGGTGCCACTTGGGTATGGTTTTTTGTTTGTGTTCTTGGCAGTGCTGGGGACGGAATCTGGGGATCTGCACATGCTAAGCAAGTGCTCCACTACTGAGTTACATCCCCAGCCCTGGGGTGTTTGTGGAAAGCGCTTCAGTTAATGCTAATGTGTAGCTCAGTCTGGGAACCAGTGGCCTCAGGAACACAGCTAATAAGAGCTGAGTGATGAGGGTGTACGGGTGGCCTCTCAAAACAGGAGAGCGTTTGCTTTGTCCAAGGGACATTCCTGTGGGAATGTGGGCCCAATGTCAACAGTCTCACTATTTTCCAAAGGACGCTGGAAGTGTGGAAAGTTACGTGGAGACTTCTAAATTTTTTATTGTGATAAAATATATACAACATAAAATGCGCCATTTCCACCATTTGTAAGTGTGCTGTTGAGTGGCATTAAGCACATTGCAATTAGTGCCACTATCACCACTGACCATCTCCAGGACTTTTTCCATCTTTCCCAATGGAAACTCCACAATAATTAAATGCTCATTCTTCATTCTCTTTTCCTCCATTCCCTCGGAACCACCATTCTACTTTTTGTCTGTGAACTTGACAGCACTCGTGTAAGGGGAACCGTACGGTGTTTGTCATTCTGGTTCACGTGATGTAGTGTCTTCAGGGTTCATCCAGGCAGCATGTGTTAGAATTTCCTTCCTCTTTAAGGCTGAGTGCTATTGCCCCTTATATGTAGAACACATTTTATTTATCTGTTCATCTGGTGATGGACCCTTGAGTTGCTCCACCTTGGCCGTGCGACCAACAACATGGTATACAAATCTCTATTCAAGTAATCAGCTTTTAGTTCTCTTGGGTGTATCTCCAGGAGTGGAATTGCTGGACCATATGGTAATTCTGTTTAGGAACCACCATACTGAACTCCCTAATTTTTAAATGTTTGGAATTAATTCCGACTTGAAACAACAGCACAGCAATTCTGCTGGACTCGCTTTGTCGTCAAGACTGGTTGGTGTGAGGCAATTCAGCCCTGAATGAGTCATAAGCACACAGGTTACTTTTCTTTGGGCCTCATTTAGTAAATGAGGAGATTGGACTAAATCATGACTAGTTGTTTTGTCCAGACTGTATTCAATGTTGAAGCCAGTATGATTATAATTTGACTGTGGTTTTTAATTCTTTGAGCCTCAAGACAGGCATTCAGCATCCTGGTACTCAAATTGTCAAAGTCCATGTGATCCCCACTGTCTAGATAAGATAGGGAGACCAGATCAGACACATTGTTTGGGTCCAATCTGACAAAAGTAGAGTCTAAATCAGCAAAGATAAAACATGTTTACACCAATCACAGAGCAGTGGGTATGCCCTTTTAAGGAAAGAACAATCTGTTTTCCAGTCCCAACAAATTTCAACCACATTTGAACAGAAGAGATCACATTTCCATACCGTAGGTAAAGGACGGCTGTGGTGGTAACCTGATTCTCTGTGTGTTCGTGACAATCTCTTAACAGGACATTTTTTTTGTTGGCTTTTTAAAGGAAAGATGTAGGTCCAGTCTTTTGAAAGTTTGTTTGCTTACTTTTTTGTTTATGAGTCCTTTACGTTACTAATCTCATAGGATTAGTGGCTCCCACTAGACAGTGGCTCCCAGATTCTTTCAGGGTCTCCTTACTCTTGGGCAATTTGTCTCCATATTTTTGTACCTAAAAGATTTCAGTTTGTACCTTACTACTATTTAAACAGACATATAGCTTCTCTAAATTCCTATTTTTCTTTCCTGTCCTACTTTTAACTTGATTCTGACTTCATAAAATTCTCACCAAAAGGAAACCAATTTTCATGCCTTCAAAGAAATGTATCAGCCATTTATTTCGCCATGTCAGGGATTCATATCGTTCATGATTCATACTGACAAATGTGTTTGGTTTCTGCTGATCAGCAGGGAGGTGATCCCCGGGTGGACGAGGTGTGGGATGTGGGGCCAGGCGGGTCCAGGCCCACCTATCTGCTCTGCCACTTGCTTGCTCTGACTTTAGATAAATGGGGCTTTGGTTGGGCATTTGGAAAATAGGGGCTGTCTCTCATCGGGGGATGTGACAAAGACTAAATGAGCAACATGAATGTGGAGAACTGGGGGAGGGACACGGTGTGTATCAAGTAGTCAATAAATGGAAGGCAGTAGTGATATCTTGTATTATTTTCCAGGCTTTGGGAGGGAAGCATGGTGGCTGGGAACAGGTAAGCTTGGGTTGATTTAACTGTAATCTTGGGGAAGTGACAAACTTACGAGGCATCAACTTCTATGTTACGTATATAATGAGCACAGATCAGTTGTCTACCAGTGCACAGATCTGACGTGGGAGCTCGGCACAGAAAGATAAATGGGACACACATGTAGTCCCTATACCGCTCGGTAAGTTTCCAGCTAGTGGAAGAGGACCGGCTCCCTAAGGCTGTGGACGGGAGTTAGAAGGGCTTAGGGAGCATCAGGGACCAGCAAAGGCGCATTGGCATTTGCCTCAGGTTGCAGCAATCTTAGAGGCAGTTCAGGGCGCTGAGCTTTAGCGATTCTGATGGCAGCTAATTGGCATTGCTTTCTCCTCAGGAATGCCTTAGCGACCCCCACAGCAAGGCAGAGCCCCCCTCCATGTGGGCTCCCTGCAGAACAATAAGGTTTCATACAAACGTCACATGTAAACTTCTTGTTGACTGGATCTGATAAGAAAACCACAGCCGAAGCCCCAGGGCTTAGTTATTTGCTTTGTAGCAACTTTGCCACCAAAAGTGACCAGCAGGGCGCCTGTGTTTCAGCTCCTGGCTGAATGAAAATCGTCCTTTATTAATCGTCCTGTAATTGCGAAACACACATCCAAGGAAGAGTTGCAAGGCAGAAACCGCGGTAAGGTCTAGTTCCCTTGCTCTTCAGTTTAGAATGAAGGAAAGTCTCTCCTCTGAATGCCCCCACAGCCTGCAGGCATTGGCATTCTCAGCAGCCTGCACGCGAGAAAACAGATCGTGTTTTCAAAGGGTCTTCTTTCTCTCACTCCATTTACCTCTGTACCATTCCAGGGAACGTGCGGAATGGGAATCTTCTATTTTTTGAACGCTTTAAAAATAACATGAAAACATCAGTCTTTGCGTTTCTGTTGTCTGGGGGAATCGCTGTCAGCTGAAGGCTCCTTTTATGTTGCTCTGCATTGCAAATGAGCTTCACTCGTGCAAGACCTAGCAGAGCAGAAGAGGCACAAAGGGATGTGGTGATTCTCTGAGTCCAGAGTGACCCTGGGCAAGATGCCGGGGGCCAGGCTCTGGCTCCCTGGCCAATCCTGAGACACTCTCCCCCCCAAACCACTGTGTTCCTGTCACCTGCGGGAATTAGGGTCCAGGACCAGGTAGGTGTAGGCATGGAAGCTGCTAGGCAGGTAAGTGTCTAACAGAGATGGAGCAGGGGTGCAGACAGGAACATTCGCTTTGAAGCCATTTGTAGTGGTGGAGACACCAATCAAGCACCATTATTCCTTGCACTTTTCAGTTATTTGGTTCCCAATCTACTTCTTCATGAAGCTTCTGGATTCTTGTTGCCCATTTCCCCCCATCCTTGGTGTTAAGAATGCTCCCCTTCCAGGTCCTCCCACACTAGTACTCCACCTTGGCAGGAGCAGCAGGGCCTCAGGGGCTTGTGAGAGCTGGGCTGTGCTGGGTGAACGAATCCCTCAGGCGCCCCTGGTCTCTTGCTGTCCCTGTGCATCTCCAGGTTTTGCCTTCATGTGGCTTCCTCTAATGTGTTGTTCCCCTTAGAGTCTTATCCTGTCTATGCATTTACCTAAGACCAGTGCTGAAAAGGCGCCCCTCCTGCAGCCTGTGCTGCAGCTCCCCTGCTTGTCTCTGTTTCCTCTGCCTCCTGTTACAGTCATCAGTCACCCGTGCTGTCCAATTCCCCACCCCACTGGCTTAGCTGCCTTTCAGCACGCTGCAACCCCCTTTCCCTGTCTGTGCCCTGCAATCCTGGATCCTCCCCCGCTAGACTGGAAGCCTCTTGAGCAGAGGGCTGTGCCTTTGTGTCTTGTAGTCCTGGCACCCTCAACAGAGTCTGCGTGCACCTAGTAGGCGCTCAGGAAGCGCTGGCTGCAGAGGGCTGCACATATGGTTCTCATTTTCTAGGAATGTCTGTTTGTTCTGATTATCTGCCAGCCAAGTGTACTCTTGGGTAGAGAAAGGGAAATGGACTAAAAGATGTGGTTCAAGGGGTAGTCAATAGCCTGCTCATAATTACTAGTGGGAATGGAATAAGCATAAACTTTCTTGCATAACTAATCAATATCTTAATATATCTCCATTAGTGAGGGTGTATTTTATGTTATTGATATTAACTATCTACCTATTGTGTCAGAAAGGTTTCAAGGTAATTGTTATTGATGGCTAAAACCTTGTCGGCTGCTGAACGTAGATTTTTTTTTTAAATGGATGATGATTGGCTGAGATTTATTTTTCCTGTATTGCTGTAAGCCAGAATCTCCATTAAGCTATAAAATATTATGATACACTTGAAGCAATGTAATGTGATCCAAACACACAGTTATAAGTCATTTCATTATTAGTCACATGTGCCAAGACATTAGCGTGGCAGTTAACTAGTCCTGGGATGGGCTTGGTGCTCAGGAATATTTTTAACAACACAATTGCATTGGCCCGTTATCGTTTAATTATCTTATGGTTATAATCACATGCTTAATGATAATTGAGCAATAGAATGACTGCTGACATGATTTTTTGAGGCAGAATCTCTAAATACAGAAGTCCTATCTGGAGAGCAGTACGGTACGTACAACCTCATTAGGTAGGATTCAGCTTGTAAGATGAAGTTCCAATTCGCTTAATTGTCCTCTGCGGTTGGCAGTATCTGAGTTGGTGTTATTCAGAGATGGGTTTTTGGGATGGTCCAAATACTCTGCCATTCTCGTACTTCCCTACACTGTCCTAAAGATATGAGGCCACATTACCCTGGTGGCTGTTTGTACCCAAATGTCAGCGATTCTGATCTATTGTCCAGATTTTGTGGTAGCACTTACCACTTCTCCCAGTGGAAAGCTGCTGTGGGAGATTGCATGAATGGCCAATTCCTCCTCTTCCCATGGCTGCATCTCTTACAATGTGGCTTTATAGTTCCTGCATGACAGAGGAGTGATGCTTTCCTGCCCCTTGGTTTTGGGTTTGACCATGTGACTCGCACGGGGATGTTAGAGGTGTTCCAGTTGTGCTAAATTCTGTGTGTTCCTAGAATGCGTCCTGCACTCTTGTGCTAGTTATTTGCTAGAACTGCAGGTCTCTCCTAAATACCCACATCCACATGACCCTGAGGCCTCCAGCCTTTTCTGAACAACACGGACTCCTCAACCAACACTCAGCCCAGAGTCATCTTCTCCAAGAAGCTCCCTGCCCCTCACCTCCCATGCTGCTCACTGCTCTTCAGGGCAGTGCTCAGTTGCTGCACTTGCTGTGTCTTATACTCACTCTCTTTTTTTCCTATGTATTCCTGGAGGACAAGGACATAACCTTCTCTGTATTCCTAGTGCCAAGCACAGTTCCTGACACCTAAGAAGAAGCCAGTCAGTTTTATCCCTTTTTCCTTTGGTTGAAACCTGCCTCATTCCAAAACAGGATTTGAGTCACAGTAACAAAATTGAAAGAGATAAAATTAAGCAGATTAACAAAATCAGGAAGCTGGGTGCAGTGGTGCATTACCTACAGTCTCAGCTCCTCAGGAGGATCGCTTAGCCCAGGAGTTCAAGATTCACCTGAGCAGCGTGGACAGACCCTGTCTTGAAAAACAGAACAAATACAATAAAATAGAAGGCACAGAAAAGAAACGAGGAGACAAAGAGATGATGAAACTAAGGTTCAGGTTGGAGCCCCCCAATGCCAGGGGGCACTGTGAAGTTGTTGTATTTAAGCCTCTAATTGAGTTTCAAGCTTCCAAGAAGCCAAAGCAAAGAAGGAAAGAAAAAAGGGTATAATGTTCCCAGTTGAGATAGTTCACAAAAGAAGATGTGTGAATGGCCAGTAGACGCATTGAAAGATGGTCCACATCGCTAGTCACAAGAAAAGGCAAATCAAAATCACTCTATCACATCATACCCACTAGATTAAAAATGCAGCACCAAGTGCTAATGAGTAGGTAACTCTGTTACATGTCTTGTATAAGAATCCAAAATTTTGACAGTTTCCATATTAAATTGCACATATATTAATCAATCCCTCTATTTAGCTAAGAGACTCATTTGTGGCTTGCAGTTGAATGGCAGCAGAAGTTTTATTCACACTGACTAAGAACTGGAAACAAGTTAATTGTCAAAGTGTGAATGGATAAACAACCTTGGTATATTCGGATAATGGAATGCTATTCAACAATAAAAAATGCACAAGTTGCTGACACAGGCAACAATGTGGATATGTTTCACGGATATTATCTGAGAGAGAGAAGCTGGTCAAAAAGGACACGTAGTATATGATGTCACATATATGAAGTCCTAGAACAGGGAAATCTAACATATCATGAGAGAAGTCAAATCAGTGTTGTCTGGGTGAGTGTAGGGTAAGGAAAATGCACTACAAAGGGGCATGAGAGAATTTTCTGGTGCCATGGGAGTTTTAAGTGAGGGGTCAGCAAAGTTTTTCTGTAAAGGGTCAGAGAGTAAATATTTGAGGTCTGGCTTACAACTGCTCAACTTTGTAGCACAAAAGTAGTCACAGACAATATCCAAATGAGTGAGCACGGCTGCGTCCCAAGGAAACTTTTTTTATGCACATTGAAATATGAATTTTACATATAGTTCGATGTGGCAAGCCACGGTGGCAATTTACGATGCCATCACAAGATGGCGCCGAGAGCCTGTGGCAGTTAAGGACGCCATTACAAGATGGCGCCGAGAGCTTTTCATTTTATGATAAACAAGACCTTATCTGGTGTGCTTTGAGAGCTGCCCAATGGGAAGGAGCCACGTGGCAGCATTGCATAGGGTGCTTTGGGGCTAT